>CAODLS011044114.1:0-17661 GCA_948243855.1 Flueggea neowawraea
TCTAGCCCCGATAGCTAGGCATAATCCAATCATGTGCTCTTGTCAGAACAACATGGCTACCAACTACCCTGGTAGCTAGGTTTAGCATGCATTGGTATACCAAAGGCTACGTACCCCGTAGCATAGGTGTCTCATCTCCAAAACATACACATAATATATTTAAATCCAAAACATAACGGTCATGTGACCGAGTCTATCAAAACAAATCAGATATATACGATAATACGTATATAATTCATATTCCAAATCCATAATCCAAATATATACATATAAATATATATATATTTTCAGAAACCAAATCTCTATTTTCGAAAATATATTCGAAAATCCAAACAAATATTATTTATCAAAAAACGTGTCACATTTTTCAAATCGAGTTCATATAACAAAACTTATAAATTAGAAACCAAAACGGAAATTCTCAACATTCAAAACATAGCATGCACTCAGCCTTAAAATCAGTGCAAAACATATATACAATTATATATGTACTTTTCTCAAAACAAAGAGGTGAATATTTATTCACATAATCAAATTCATTTAATTTAGCCAGTCCTTAAATTAGTTTAATTTCAGAATATGTGTGATAGCACAACAAAAACATATTTAAGTCGAAGAGACACAGCCTATGTGTCTGAATCTGCCATCCACTCACCTGGATGCTGAGCTTCCAAACTCACTGACCGCCGGTCGATGGTTGGTCGCTTCAGAAACCGAACCGAGCTGAAACAAAATATTTACAAATAAATTAATACGATGACTGTGGCAATGCAGAACATATATGAAATGCAAATGCAATCTATTTCGATAGAAGATCTATCACTCACTGCCCAAAATCAAAATTAGTGTTAAATTACGAATTAGTACCCGACTTTCGTAAAATTACACTTTAGTCCCTAAAATCTCGAAAATTAATTATTAATTTCCAAAAATTCCAGAAATTAATAATTAACCCAAAACTTTTAGAATTTATAATTAAATCCTTCAATTTTTCTCAAAATTGCCTAATTACCCAATATTTTTCAAAAATTACAAATCACCCCAAAAATTTCCAGAATTGCAAATCTGCCCCTCATGGCAAATATCAGACTCAGTCCTCCAATTTTTTCCAGAAAAATCCAAATTTCCAGATTAGTCCATTCGTTACAAAAACACGCTAAATGGTCCCTAATCCCGAACCAAGCCTAACCCGATGTTCCCGATAGTTCCAATCAACTCTAAACAACCCATTGAACCTATATCTAGCCTCAGTTTGCATCAAAAACATCAAAATCATGCAAAACCGAAAATCCAATTTTCGGACCAAATTAACCGATTAATGAAAAATCATCAAATCTCCATTCTTAAGCTAAATCAATGTTCATTCAACCTCAATATATCATTATCCAACAAAAACCAACTCAAAACCATCCAAAAATCCAAGAAATTCGAATCAAATATCATCAAAAACCCATATTCAACCTAAAAACCGAAACCGAACCGGTCGGTTCAACCATGAAACCAAGCACAAATAGGAGAGAGAAAGAGAAAATCACCTTTCCTTGAGGTGGAGATGGAAGAGGAACGAAGAGAGAGAGAGCTTCGGTTGGTGGAAAAACCAGAAAAAATGAAGAAGAAGGAAGAAAAAACGGCCTGCTGGGTTTTTTTAAAATAACCCGACCAAACGGCAAGTCGTTTTTCGTTACTGTTGAAAAATTGAGACAATTACGTGTGTAAGAGACGGAGTAATGCACGTAAACTATGACAAATGACTTGTCGTCGGCTGCTACAAAAATTACGCGCGTAAACATCAACTTTACGCACGCAAACGACGACGAACGACAAGTCGTTTGGAATCAACGACAGACGACCGGTCGTTCAGCATTTATTTTCCAGATTTTCTATTTCATTTTCCATCAATTTTCACTTATCCAAAACACCTCCAATTCACTCCTAATCTTCATTAATCACCCAATTAACATGAAAAACATAAATTTAACTCTTCAATTACCAAAAATAAAAATTCAAAATTTTACCCAAATTTATTTAAAAATAATTATCCACAAATAATTATTCCCAAGAATAATTATCCACCAATAATTATTCAAAATAATTACTCCAAATATAAATTATCCAAAAATAATTATTCCAAAAATAATTATCCAAAAACAATTATAAAAATTATTCGGGGTATTACAATGTCAACCAAGCCTGGATTTTTTTGGCATTTTGTGTTGATGGATACAACTCCCAAGTTTTCTTTTCTCGTGAAGTTTTCTCTCAACAAATTAGCTCTAATAGACTTGGGAAATTTTTTCTAAGACCAAGGGATAGTCTAAGAAATATATAGTAATTTGTGTAGCTGTTACCTGCCCTTAACAGCACGAATAATTTTTTTTTATTTTATTCGTTTATTTTTATAGTATCATGCTCCTACATCGTTTAAAAGTCAAGATAAGAGTCACTTATAAACATTTTTCTCCTTCAAACCATTGAGATGTCTTTTCAGGGACAAAACCGTGAGAGCTCATAAACTTAAAACGGACAATACCGAGATTGGCCTAGGGTGCAATCGTCGAGAAACATGGTTTATAATTTTTATTGTGATAATTACGTCATACATCGCAAAAATTTTGTAAAATTCGCTCCATACGAACTGAGTATGTTTATTACAGATACATTTAATAGTATTTTTTTTCCGTGCAGTTGTAATTTTCAAATTCACATATATAATTTTTGAATTTATGACTCTTGTTTATATTTGTTTAAATTTATTTATATTTTTTATATGTATTTATTTATATTTATTTATATGTTGTTTATATATGTTTACATATAAACAAATGTAAATAATATATATTTGTGTAAACAAATGTAAACAACATATAAATAAATATAAAAAACGTGTAAACAGTATTCAATAAATTTCATAAAAATGTAATTTTTAAAATTTTTCAAAATACTAAAAATTGGCAACGTAAATTCAAAATTTATGTATCTAAATTTGTAACTAGCCCTTTTCGATAGCCATGTTAGTTTTTTCTTCTAATTCTGTTAGTTTATTTATGCGTTTATCATGTGGCATGCACAATATTGCGTAGATGTTGTCAAGGCAATAAGCAATGAATAGAAAATTAAACGCATGAAAAATTAAAGAAGACAAAACAATTTAATTACGTAGTTTCAACTCTCAGGAAGAGAGTTTTCTTAACTAAGGCAGGTTATATAATGAAACCCTAGAACAACAAATAAATATGACTCCTAAACCGATTTGGATGATTCCACCT
The DNA here is from genome assembly GCA_948243855.1 of Flueggea neowawraea. Taxonomy (NCBI): domain Eukaryota; kingdom Viridiplantae; phylum Streptophyta; class Magnoliopsida; order Malpighiales; family Phyllanthaceae; genus Flueggea; species Flueggea neowawraea. The sequence continues at coordinate 3,267 of CAODLS011044114.1, forward strand.
ACGATATAAAAAACCCAAGTTGGTTCATTCCACCGATCCTATGAATTAGAGAACGTTCACGTCACATTCTAACAAATACAAAGTGCTGTATGGCTCGTAATAAGATTTCTTTTTCTTTTTGCAACTTCATTTCAAGTAAAAAGAAGTTGTACACAAAATGTACATATAATTTATAAATATTATTTTATTTTGGAAGGGGAATTATAAATATTTTTTATTGAATCATTTTAATTGCTCTGAATACCACTAAAAATTGAATACACAATTTTTTTGGATTAGAGTTAACTCCACTATTAATAAACTACAAGCTCATTTGCCCAAAATTATAAATATTAAACTTTTTTTGAAAAAAAAAAAGAATTGTGAATATCATTAGCACTTGCTATTTTTTCATACATGTTAGAGGGCGATCATATGCAATTAAGAGTATGAGTAAACCACACTAAATTTTGTCCTATCTACTCTGTTATCTTTAATTAAAGTAATTAAACACCAATTTACTTTACAAAAATGTACGAAATTGTGGGAAAGAATATGAAGTGTATGCATCTTCTTTATTAGTTTTAGCTCAGGTTGGGTTATTGGATTAAAATTCAAAATGTCTAAAACTGGAAAATAATTCAAAATTTTAAAAAAAAATCAAAATTTGATATTTTTATCTGTAAAATTTGATTTCAAAATACTAAAATTGATCCGATTATACATACGAAAAAGAAAAACAGTGGAAAAAAGTCTGAACCACCAGTGCTGTAATACCCCGAATAATTTTTATAAGTATTTTTGGGTACCGAATAATTTTTATAAATATTTTTGGATAATTATTTTTAGAGTAATTATTTTGAATAATTATTGGTGGATAATTATTTTTGGAATAATTATTTTTGGATTATTATTTTAAATAAATTTAGGTAAAAATTTAAATTTTTATTTTTCGTGATTGAAGAGTTAATTTTATGTTTTTGATGTTAATTGGGTGATTAATGAAGTTTAGAAATGATTTGGAAGTGATTTTTTAGGTGGAAAATGGATTAAAATTGAAAAATAAAATCTGTAAAAACGTCGTCAATCATTAAAAACCAACCGACATTCATCTTCTTTCTTCGTCGATAACTATTCACGAAACCCAGAAAAACGTCTCTCTCTCTTCATTCCTCTTCCATTCCCACACCAAGATAAGGTGATTTTCTCTTTCTCTCTCTTGTTCTTGCTTGGTTTCATGGTTAAACCAATGGGTTTTGAGTGGTTTTCGGTTTTTGGCCAAAATTTTGATTTTGGGTTCGATTTCTGTTATTTTTGGATGGATTTGAGTTGGCTTTTGTTGGATAATGATATATTGAGGTTGAAAATGCATGAATCTAGCTTAAAAATGAAGAATTGATGGTTGAATATTAATGAGTTAATTTTGGTCCGAAAATGGGTTTTTCAATTTAGACTGATTTTTTATTTTTTTGAAGAAACTGAGGCTAAATTTAGGTTCCAGGGGTTGAATAGAGTTGATTGGAACCATCGGGAACATCGGGTTTTGCTTGGTTTGGGATTTCGGGTATTTTTGGAATACTTTTTATCGTAAGGACTAAGTTGTAAATTTTGATTTTTCTGGAAAAATTGGAGGACTGGGTCTGATATTTTTCATGAGAGTCAGATTTGTAATTTTGGAAAAATATGGTGTAGATTTGTAAATTTTTGAAAATGCTGGGTAATTATGCAATTTTGATAAATTTGAGGTTTTAATTGTAAATTGAGTTATTTGGAGGATTTAATTATAAATTTTAAAATTTTGGGTTAATTATTAATTTATATAATTTTTGGGAATTAATTATTAAGTTTCGAGGTTTTAGGGTCTAAAGTGTAATTTTACGAAAGTTGGGGACTAATTTGTAATTTTACACTAATTTTGATTTTTGGGCCGTGAGTGATAGATCTTCGATCGAAATAGGATTTCTGACGTCGATGGCGTCCAAGTCTGCATTTGTACTTCATATGTGTTTTGAATTGACACAGTCACCATATTAATTTATTTGTAAAATACTTTGTTTCAGCTTGGTACGGTTTCCAAGACGACCAGCCATCGACCGTCGGTCAGTGAGTTTGGAAGCTCGACATCCAGGTGAGTGGATGACAGCTTCAGACACATAGGTTGTGTCTTGAGCTGTATACGTTTTTGATGCGTTATAACTAAATTGTGAATTTGACTAATCTAAAGATTGATTAAGTTAATAATTTGACTTTGGTGAATGAATAGTCAAACTCTGTTTTGGAAACTGATATATTTACATATGTATATATCCTTTTTCTCTTTTTTGATTCTGATATGCATGCTTTGTTAATGAACCCTATTTTAGGGACGTGGATATGTTTTCGATAAACTGTATTTGTTCAAGTTTTCGAACATACGTGGATATGTTTTCGATAAACGGTATTTTTTCAGGTTTTCGAACGTCATTTCAAAATAAAGATTTTGTTTTTGAAAGACAAATATATATTATATATATATTTGAATTATAGAATGGTATTTGGAAATTAGTGACTATGTTTTGAGATTTGATATATACGCTATATCGTATATATCTGATTTGTTTTGATATACTCAGTCACATGACCGTTATGTTTTGGATTTAATGATATTATATAATGTTTTGGAGACGAGACACCTATGCTACGAGGTACGTAACCTTTGGTATACCAATGCATCTTATGGCCTAGCTACGATAGCCATGTTGTTCTGACGAGGGCACATAATTGGATTATGGATTGGTGGCATGACCCCAATCATTGATGAGGTGGTTGAATGACCCGGATCTCACCGCACTATGTTTATGGTCCCTTATCCGTGATATATATTTTTGGCTGTGATATTTATGGAATATGTTTCGATAAGATATGATTTTGAAGATAATACTATTAGTATTATGATGCCTACAAGGAAAAGTTTTGATTATGAGGTGTTGAGAAAAACTATAAAGGTTTTGAGTTTTGTTTTTGAAATAGTTGGTAATAACTTTGAAAATGATTTCGGAAGTTTTGGTTTATTTTAAGATGTTTTGTTTGAAACATTTGTTAAAGCAAAAGTTTTTTGAAAGAATCTTACTTGGGTTTTAAAACATTTGAGTTTTAGTTATTTTGAAAATATTGTAGAAAATAATGCTTACATGGCAAAGTTTTGAACTCTGATAAGAGTTTTCGGTAAAAGAGTTTTGGATTTTTGAAATACTTAGTACAACCTAAAAGGGTTTTGTTTTGAAAACTCCGATAGGATAAAAAGGTTTTTGAAAGGTTTTGCTTTGATTTTGGAAAGCATGGCAGCTTTAATAAGGTTTGAAAAGATTCTTTAAAAATTCTAGTTTAGTTCCAAAAGGATTTCGTGCATGCTATTTGCTTTGGTTACAAACGATTTCGAAATGTTTTCATGGAAACCATACTATGTATATAGTATATATGTATGCATACCTGTCATATACCACATGTGTTAGTTTTCAAATAGTTTTCAAACCAGTCTTTGTGAGGCACGTATGAGACGATCTGGAGTGTTGTACCTCACTCACAAGGTTTGACCATTTTTCTTTGTTTGTTTTGTCCCTGTTATTATCATCTTGCAAGTGACTCTGGGAAATTATGTTCATTAGCTTTTGATGCTCAGTGAGGGATTATGATGTTGCGGTCAGTGCCCTTTTGACCGGGCCCATTTGTATGATTTATTAGATGCTCAACACCGGGTTCCTGTGGGATGTGTTTATGTTTCTGACATTTCAAATGTTTTAATTTGAAATAATTTCCGCACTTAATAATATATATGTTTTGTTTTTAATAAATAAAGATTATACTTTTATTTGTTTTTTATATTTCTTTAAATATGATATTTGGGTAGAAGTTCTGTACTATGGAGGCTTGTGCGGGAAGGACCGGGCTCCCATAGACGGTTCACCTCATACATCGATCACGGTCCCGAAAATGGGTCGTGACAAACTGTTTGACAAATGGATTGCTCATCAATTTTTAAGAGATTGCTCAGATCCACATTGAGACATTCTCTGCTTTCACTGCAACTCCACTGCTTCTTTCTATCAACACCAAGGCTTAAGGTAAGTTTTTTATGTTTCTGATGTTGATCAATTATGTTTTCTTGAATTGGGTTTCGGTTTTCTAGTTCAATAGTGGCATGTCCTGTTCGTGCCAAGATTGGACTTTTGGTTTCTAGTTAGGTGGATCTTACATTCTTCTGATAGGTATCAATGCACATGCAATCAAGTTTCTTGCTTTAGTAGTTGGTTATACTAAAAAGTTTGTATCTCTTTATGTTTCAATCAAATGCTTAATCTTTGCCCACCAATGTTTTATTATGGCATGAATCAAGATTATGGAGAAATCATTATGAGGATATAGAATTGGGATACTGTGGCACTTTTGGATTTTTTTTTTTTGCAAGAAATATGACCTTGTTTATCTTTTATTTGTTGACAACATCGATGGTCAAGTTGACGGCTTTATACAATTTTCTTTTCTCAGAAAATTTGTCATGTTCATTAAATCATTCATTGCATATTCATTAAATTATTGTTGTGTCGGAATCAAAAGTGGAGATTGGATAAAATTTCTCCCTTATGTAATCTCTAGTTTCTAACTTGGAAGAAAGTTTGCAATTCAATTTTGAAGTTGTTCTGATGTTTAGTTGTAATTTGTAGACTAAACATTATTATTGTGCTCAACTTAGTGCTCCATGAACATAACTCGATACGAATTGTGGATTAAATTATCATTTATAAGAGTTATGGATCAATATTATAAGAAAGGTTTTGAGTGGAAGAGTTGGTGATTTAATGATGAACCTAGGATTATAATGCAAAAGAAATAAGCATTGTGTTAGTTCTTATGATATGACATCGTCTAATTGTTCTCTGTAATAAACTAGTTGCATTAATGCATAAAAAGAAATAAATTCTATCATTTGCGTGATTGTAACATATGTGATTTTTTTTTGCATATGTTAGAATATTTAATGAGAATACATTACAATCTTGAAATTTGGTTGATATCATGGTTGATTAGAAACAATAAAATTTGATACTTTTAGGTAGCCCATAATCCTTTTAGGTAAATTCAGCTTTCTCTTTATTTTCATCTCTTTTCAATTCATGATCATATTTTTAGATTCAATATTACATGATTTTGATAAATGACAATACTATGTAGTAATAATTAAACATGAATTATTATTTCTATGAGCGAATAATCAATTATTTATGGCAATAAAAATACTATATATGATATGCCATGTGGAAAAAAATGTATTTGATTTTATTTTTTTGGTCTACAGTACATGTCTGTCAGACTTTATATTTTCTGCAATGAAGCATCGTGGAGATTTATACTACACAAGTTTGCTTAACAATGACGATAATGATGTCCATGATAAGTATGCATCTCAAGCCAATACATTTTCAATTTGTCAAGCTACGCAAGATGAAGTAGTTTATGTGTTGCATACTTAGCCTCATTTTGGCTCTTCTTAAGTAAATAAAATAGTAAGCAAATGTAATTTCACCTCAGAGGAGACCTCGATGTTAGTCTTTTCATAGTTAAATGTTAGTATGGATGCAATTACTAAAATCGATCAAAACACCATACATATTGGGAAAGAGTGCATGAATACTTTGAAGAAAACATACAATTCTCTTCTTATAGGACTGTGAATTCCTTGATGCACCGCTGGTCTGTTATCTAGCTTGTTGTTAGTAAGTTTCAAGGGTATTTCAACCAAATTGAAGCAAGGAATCAAAGTGGAATTACATAAGAAGATAAGGTAAATATGAGATCATTTAACTAATTCCATATTAATTATTTTTCTACTTATCATTTAACCCTATTGAATTCATACATGTCAAGCATTTGAGATGTATAAGAGTCTACAAAAGACGTCCTTCCCTTTTATTCATTGTTGTAATGTATTGCACTATACTCCCAAATTTTCTGAAAAAGACATCTCAAAGAAAAGAAAAACCATAATTTTGAATGGTGGAAGCCCAACATTTGCTTCAACTAATACAGATTTAATAGATCTTGAAGACAATGACACTGACGACAATTAGCATGTCAACAAGCGACCCATTAGAAGGAAAGCTTCCAAAGAATGTGTAAAAAATGGTAAGGAAAAAATTATCCATGTTGAAGATGATTGTAATATCCCTTCGATTTCTGATCGGATTCCCTGTAGTGTTCTGTTCAGTTCTGTTTTGATCTTGGTCATTGGAGTGTTGAGTGAAAGATTGATGAGTTTTATTGGGTTTACTCGAGTTAGATTCTGTGTAAATCGAGTAAGATGACCCATGAATAACTCGAGTTAGCTTTGGAATAACTCGAGTAAGACGAGGTGCATATTACTCGAGTAGGCCATTTTGTTACTCAAGTAAGCCATGCTTTGGGTCGTGTTTCTGGGTAGCTCAACTCGAGTTATCAAGAGTTGCTACTCGAGTTAGCCATGCCTAACTCGAGTTAAGCTTTCTCTAACTCGAGTTAAAGTTGGGTTCTGTAATATCTTGAATTGTTGACAATTTATTTTTGGTGATTTTCCCATTTTATTTGGAAAATAATATATAATATTTTTGGACTAAATTTTGGTAATTTTTCTAATTAATTGGAAAAATAATTTTATGTTGGAAATTAATTTTTTGTATTTTAAATGTTAATTGAGTGATTAATGAAGTTTTGAAGTAATTAATTAGATTAATTAAGTTAAAATTTTTCAATAATCAAAATTAAAATCAGAATAAAAAGGAAGAAGGAAAGACATGTCGGTTGGGTGTGTTGAGCATGCTATATGTCGTCTGATTTAGAATGGATGTCGTCCGCGACAATGGTCTGTCGTTTGAGGTTGCTTTGCTGAAGTCCGAATAAAAACGACACGTCGTTGCTCCCCTGAAGCTGTCGTCTATCAACTCCGCGTGTCATCCTAGTCTTCAGCGTAGCACTCCCTCACAAAACGACCCTGTTTCGCCTGGTTTCTTTCACATCAGCCGCCCAGAAAAGTCTGATTTTCTCCAGACTTTGAAACCCGATTCCACCGCCCATACTTTTTCTTTTTCTGATTTTTTCCTCATTTCCACACACCAGTCCTATCTTCTCACTTCTCTGGATTTCCTCCATTTTCTTCTTCAAACCAAGGTAAGAACTTGGCTGCTCTCCATTCCGTTTTTCCTTTTTGATGCCAATAGTTCACTTCTGTTTTGAATGATTTTCACTCCTGGATTGTTTTGCTTCGATGTGAAAGATTTATGGGTGTATTTTGTTTGTTTTGGTTGGACTTTGATAGTTTAGAGGTGGTAAATATGTGTAGAGGTTGAAGGTGAATCAAATGAGTTTTTGGTTTGAAGTTTTGGTTGAATAATCTGGAATTTTAGGATTGTTGTGGCTGGTTTTGGATTTTTGGAATAAGTGGGATTGAGTTGAAAATGAGTAGTTACAGGTTTGAATGTTTAAGGGACCATTTGGTGTGTTTTTAAAGGAAAGGAACCAAAACTAAAGTTGTTCATAATTCTGGATATTTGCTTTAGGGACTAACTTGATATTTTATAAGTTGGGTCAAATTTGTAATTTTGAAAAGTTGAGGATTTAAAAATAAATTTAAATTACTTGGAGGACTTAGTTATAAACTCTAAAAAATTTAGGGACTAAGTCATAATTTGCCAAGTCTCGGGAGACTAAAACATAATTTTACATTGGTCGGAGACCAAACTGTAATTTTACTTAGATTTTGAATTTTGGATTAAGAATGATAGAATATCATTCGAAATATATTTTTGAAGATCTTTTGAGAATCCGAGTTTGCAGTTGTATTGCATAGCATTTCGTATAGTCACAGTACCGTATTTCGATTTGTTTCTAATATATATCTATTTGATATATATATATATTTGTTCAGCTTCGTATCCCGGTTAGCGAGATTAGCCGGCCACCAGTGGTACGTGTTTGAGCCATTCAACTTGGACTCCAGGTGAATGAAATGACAGCTTCAGACACATATGTTGTGTCTTCTAACTTATATATACTTTTGTTGTGCTACAACTATAGCATGTAATTTGAATAATTAAAGGATTGAAAAATTCTAAAATCTGACCTATGTGAAAACTCTGTTGTGGAAACTTAGTTTTCTTTGGAAATTTTGATGGATTTGAAATAAATATCATGTTTGATATTTATTACGATTTTGGATTTTAATATATTCTCTATAGAGGATACTTTGTACAATACTTTGAAATATTTTGATAATAAATATTTTGTGAACGATTTGATATATTTGAAGAATATTCCTTCTGAATTTGAGTATGATTTTTGGAATTAATATTCTGTTTGTTTGTATGTGTATATTGGAATATTTTCAAATACAAGTATTCTGATTTATAAGAAGGAAAATATTTTTTTGCAAAAAGAATATTCTGCTGAATTCATATTCCTATGAAATAAAGGTTGTTTATTTCATTTTGTCTATTGATTTATGAAATCATCTATTGTATGATTTGATAGTGGTGTAACCACTAATATGTATTTGAAATTGCGAATACGTTTTTGGTAAAATTATGATTTAATTATGATGACTTGGGACAACTCAGTTACGAGGATAAATTGTGACCTTTGGTACCAATGCATTGAGAATTCCCAGCAACCAGGGATGTCGGTAGTCGTGTGCCCTAGCCCGGCACATGATGTGATATTGATTAGTAGCAGAGTCCACGTATTTTGACTAGTGGTGGAGACCACATAAGATCCCATGGCGGAGTCCACGTTGACTATGATAGTAGTTCCATGTTAAATTGGTTTTGCTTTGATAAGATTTGAAACCAAATATTTCGATATTTGTGTTATACGATTTGAAACTGAAGTGTTGATATTTGAGTTATCTGGTTTGCAACTAGATATTTCAATATTTGTGTTATGATATTTGAAGCCAAATATTTCGATATTTGCATTATACAATCTGAAAATATATGTTTTGGATTTGCGTTCTATGATTTGCAAATAAACATCTTCGTACGATTGTCGTTTGTTGTTTGCCTTGGATGCAAACGATTTTGAAATGAATTTCGAAACTGCTACCTTGTACTTGGCATGTATACATATATACACTTATATTTGCATGTGATATTTTTAAACTATTTTCAAAACGGTTTGCATGAAGCTCGGTGCCGCTTTGTAGTGTTGTTCATTCACTAGGGATTTTTACCCCTTTCTTTTTTGTCTATTTTCCTGTATTCTTAGTTGTAGGTAATATTGGTTGATTGCGATCTATCAACATTCAACACCTGGTGAGGCATTCTGCGGTTGCAGTCAATGCCCTTTTGTTCAAGCTCAGTTATTATTATTTATTAGTTGCTCCACACCGGTTTACTTGTTGGTGTATGCTTTGTAGACATATTTGATATTTAAATTGATTTATTATTTATGAAATATTTTATTATTATGAGAACTTACGTTTTAAATAAGTTTGGATTTCTATTTATAAAAAAAATTGTTTGAAATAAATTTGTTAAGTTATGTTTTTTGAGGCTTGTACGAGATGGGTCGGGCTTCCACAGATGGTTCACCTCATATGCCGGTTGGTTTTCGATTTTGGGTCGTGACAGGTTCTATATATATACCCCACCCAATTTCATTTAGCTCTCACTATCATTTCTCACTCAAATCACTCTCATTGCATCCAGGAGTCATTTATGTTGATTCTCCTTCATTTCATATCATCCCTTGAGGTAATATTGAACTTCTAAACTCTTCTTTACTTCATTTGCATCATTCTATCAAGAATGTTCATATTAAAGTTTTGAATAATTGCTCATAGATTCGGTTCTGTGTTGTTCCTATTGTTTTGGTTGTTTGGGTTTGTTTATTCGGGATGTTGGGAGCCTAGAAACTCCCAGTGTTAACTTGAAATCCTTAGAATCAATAATTTTCTTGAAATGGGTTGGAAACCATTTGTTTTTGGTCGATCTAGGATGGTTCTGAGTTGTTCTATTGGTTTTGAGCATCGATTCGTGTTCAGAGGGTTGTTTAGAGTCAATGTGGGTGTTTGTTGTCAATTTCCATCGATTAAATCTGAGTTGATCGATTTCTGGAAATTCTGGGTTGGTGGATAACTCGAGTAAGTCGTTGGCCAACTCGAGTTAGCCATGCATTGGATAACTCGAGTTAGCTCCTTTTATAACTCGAGTAGATCATAGTCTGAATAACTCGAGTAAGCACTTTGGCTAACTCGAGTTAGCCATGGTTCCGAAGGACCAAACTATGTTATTTTTTACACTTGGCATATTTACGATTTCTGAGAGTTTGGGGACTTATTTAAGGATTCTGACTACTTGAAAAAGTTAGTTAACTATCTTAGTATAGTTTGAGGACTATTTTGTAATTTGTTAAGTCCCAAAGACTAGAACGTAATTTTACACTGGTCGATGATCAAACTGTAATTTTACGTATATTTTGTATTTTGGATCTGGAATGATAGATTATCATTCGATATGGATCAGTTAGGATCTTTCGAGAGTTTGCATCTGCATTTGCACGTCATGCATTTTGGTATTCCCACAGCACCGCATTTCAATCTGCTTCTGATATATCCACCGATATATATTTGTTTTGTTCAGCTTCATGTTCGTGCCCGAGAGACCAGCCACCTGCTAGTAGGGCCTAACGGGTGTTTGCACTTGGACTACCAGGTGAGTGAATAGCAGCTTCAGACACATAGGCTGTGTCTCGAACTATATATGTTTTCTTTTGTGTATAACACATACTCTGAAATATGACTAATCTAAGGATTGACTAATGATAAACTAACTATGTGTTAATAATCGGGACTCTGGTTTGAATTGATATATGTATTTATTATATATATCTTCTCTCTGATTTTGATTCTATTTCGTCTGCTCTGCTTTCTTACTATATTAGTATATTTTTGTTTTCTGATATGAGACACCTACTGTTATGGGATAAAACGTGATCTTTGGTATACCAATGATCTGTTCAAGACCTAGCTGCTAGGGATGATGGTAGCTATGTGTTCTGATCCAACACATGGTCTGATATTGATTGTGGCAGAGCACACATACTCTGTTATTAGTGTCAGGTGCACACATTCTAGTCTAGTCCCATATATCTGCATATATATGTTTTGACCTTGAAAACGAAAATTGTTTTATACGCCTCTGTGTTTATGAATGCTTTGTATGTGGACCCTTTGCGAAAGGATTTCTGAAAAGCTATTACATAAGTATAACGTGTATATATATGTATACTAAACTATATATGCATGTGTAATTTTGAACTGTTTTCATAATAGTCTTTGTGAGGCACTTATGAGGCGATCTAGAATGTTATTTCTCACTAGGCCCTGACCCCTTTTGTTTCTCTATTTACGTGATTCCTATTGAGCAGATTCACAGATTTTGGCTTCGGCAACTGTCAGCATCCAGATTCCAGTGAGGCATATTTTGGTTAGTCATGCCCTTTTGTTCGAGCTCATCTTTTGTTTTGTAGAGCTCCGCATCATGATGTAGTTGGGTTACCGGGTTGCCATTTTGGCTTTTGGGTTATGTTCCGCATTTATAACCTTTTGATATATATATATATATTTTTGATTTCTTATTATGCTTCCGATTATTAAATGTTTTAGCAAATGTTTTATAAATCTGATCATTTGGGTAATATGTTCTGATCTGAGAGGTTTGTGCGAGATGGGTCAGGCTCCCACAGACGATTTACCTCGTACATCGGTCACGGGCTCGCAATAGATCATGACAAAGGTGGTATCAGAGACTAGGTTTTGTAAGTCTAGGGTCATTGTGGAGCTTAGTTATCTTTGATTGAGTCACTATGATTGTAATACCCCGTCAGATTCTGATACAACTCTCTGTATCTTTCGGCGAATTGATCATGATCGATTGGAGTGTTGAGTGTGTAATCCCAATATGGCTATCCAAGAGGGGTGAATTGGATTTTTAGCAAGTTAAAAACTTTGTTGAAAATCATTTGCAAATTAAAATATTAAAACCAGTAAAATCAAAGCCTTAATTTATAGTGATTCGGTCCTCCTTGACCTACGTCCACTCCTTGAGATCCACTCAAGAATTTCAATCAACTATCTCCTCACTTTCGGGTGGAGGGAAACCGTTTACACCACTTGTTTTTTCGACCTTAACAAACAAACCGTTACACCTTGTTTTATGGAACAAACAAGAAAATTAAACCTCTCGTTTTTGCGGGCTCAACTAGGAAACCGTTGACCTCTAGTTTTCTAAGGCTCACTAACAACCACATTTTTTTAAGGCTCAACAAGAAAACCTATACAACCCAAAATCAAATAATTTGATTGTTACAAATTGTGGTCCCAAAACACAGAATTTAAGCTCAACCCAACCCAAGAATAATAGCAAATGAAAATAGCAAGAGTGGGTATAAAATGAGAATGAGAGAAATAATGAGAAATAAAGATAGCAAAGTTGGCCCAAGGTTTCTCTATGATTCTCTCTCTTATTCTAATGTTGGAGATGTCTATTTATAGCATTCTTAGAGTTTGTGACCGTTGAAATCAATAATAGAGCCGTTGTAGAATAAATCCAAATATTGTACAATGTTGACATTGGATACTATATGCATAGTACCATATACAATATGTACAAAATAGATATTATGTGCATAATACCAGATATTACGTGCATAGTACCATATATTACGTGCGTAGATGGATTTTTTCAAGTTTGCACCTTCAATACTTCACCTGATTGTGTCAGGGAATATTCAAATTCAAATTCTCGAGGAGCGTCTTGAATTTGTCAGTTTTTGAAACCCCGTTTACGTGCAAGTATCAGTACTACGTGCATAGTATGATTCCATCAGCGTACTGTATGCATAGTATCCAATATTGTGTGCGTAGTATGATTCCACCAGCATACTGTGTGCATAGTATCAATACTATAGGTGTAGTATGATTCCACCAGCATACTGTGTGCATAATATGATTCCACCAGCATACTGTGTGCATAATAGCCATTTTTAGCACAATCATTTTCTGGTCTTCATCTTTCATGGATGTTTTGTTCTCATCATTATCAAAACTAAACTCAACAATCTCCCTCCTTCTTGATGATGACAAAACATACATGAATTTGAACATCTATTCATCAATAACAAACAATTTGATCAAGGATTTCACTTCTTGTCACTTGGTTAGTTCCACACAATAAAAATCATGATGTTCAAAATAAAGATGATACAAATTGAAAGATAACATGCAAATTCATGTAATACTTCTCCCCCTTTTTGTATCATTAAAAAGGATATGCAAAGGAATCAATACACACAATTATAAATCCCCTAAGAAAATGCATAAGTAAATAGAGAATGAAGGAAATAAAACTCCCCCTATTTATTGTAAAATATGCACAACACTAACAAAAAAACTTGTCTCCCCCTATGATAATCAAAAATTCGATGCGAACAATCCACTCACATCTGCAATTAATCAAATTCCATCAATCAAAGCAACATTGTATATCAAACATGTATAAATATTATGAATGATCAAAAATAAATCACTGCAACAAACACAATCATATATACAACAAAAATTAAAAAAAAAATCAGCAAGGTTTAAGTTCAAGGAAAGGGTACCACATTTGGAATTTTCCTTATCTTTGATTGTTGTCAAACATATTCCTCCAACTTCATCATCACTACTAGAGATTGAATCATCATCAAACAATCTTATTTTCCTCCTTTTGCAATGCTTCTTCAAATAAGGGCAGTCCGGTTTGACATGGCCCGATTCATTACATTCATAGCATATCAATTTGTTCCTCCTCTTGCTTGCCTATTTTGCTTCTTTTTTCTTGTTGAAAAATTTGTAGAATTTCTTTATAAGATACTCCATATCATCAGAATCAACCTCTTCATCATCATCCTCACTTGAGCTTGAGTTTTCAACATTCTTATATGCTTTGAGTACAATGTCAAAATCTTTCTTCTTCTTCTTTCTGCCTTCCTTCTCATCATCTTCTTCCATAATCATTTCATCAGTGAGTAAGGAACCAATTAACTCTTCCAAAGGCAACGAATTTAGATCATTGCTTCTAAAATTGCATCTTTCTTGGAATCCCACGTTTTTGGCAAAGTTCTTAAAATTTTCCTCACAATCTTAGAATTTGTGTATGATTTGCCAAGATATTTAAGGCCACTGAGGATGTCATTGAAGCGATCAAATATTTATTGAATAGATTCATCTTCTTCCATCTTAAATAGCTCATATTTGTGAACAAGAAGAGATATTTTGTTCTCATTGACTTGGCTTGTTCCCTCATAAGCAACCTCCAAAGTTTGCCAAACTTCTTGAGCATTAGAGCATTATTGAACCTTGTTGAATTGA
>CAODLS011044165.1:0-22839 GCA_948243855.1 Flueggea neowawraea
TTTGGTTCGGCTCATTTGGTGGTACAAGTTTCGGTTTTTCTCACAACGTTAGGTATACTTCATGACACCAAACTTTCTGTTTTGTACATGCATGTTCTTGGGTGGTTTCTTTTTGTTTTGGTTGGACTAATAACCTTAAAAGACTCATAAGAAACCCAACACTTTCTGCGTGCATAAAGTTCAGTGCTTTCAAAGTTGACACCTTTGGATTTCTACTTGCATTCCTTCAGTATTTTACGTGCTACTGAAGACTTCAACACAATATTTTGGTTAAGGGATTTCCATCTTCTACGTGCGTACTATTAACCTTACATACATAGCAGCACTTTCAGTAAATCCCATAAAATCCTCCATGTTTCATTACATGCTTAGTCTGCCACTTCTGCATGCTTAGAACATATCTGATACTTTCTGCCTCTAGAATGCACACTTCTACGTCGTTATACATGGGCTACGTGCATTGTGTCCATCAGACGCTAGCGCATATAAGAGACATGCATTCTCTTCCACTTGATCAACCCAATCTATGTGCTTAAATCACTAACTTTGTACGATTTGCATGCATAGACATTTCATAAAGAGCGTAACTTTTCATAGAATTCACACTTTTGCATCTCTTTCATGGATGTTTGTGGACATCATCATCAAAATCAAACTCAACAACCTATTCGTGTTGCATAAGTACATGACCCAATCCCTTTCTAGATGCATCACTTTACACAACATAACCACCACTCCTCGTAGGAAGTTTAAGAAATGGTGTTGTAGTCAAACACTCCTTAAGCTTCTCGAAGATTTGCTGGCAATCAAAATTCCACTCAAACTTTACATTTTTCCTAAGAAACTTTATCATAGGAGATGCTATGATGGAGAAAGCATTAACAAATTGGAGGTGATAACCTGCTAAACCTAAGAAACTCTGAACTTCTGTTGAATTAATAGGTGGCTCCCAATTTAAGATTGCTTCAATTTTCTTTAGGTTTACCATAACCCCCTTTGTAGGGATCGCATGCACCAAAAATTCTAATATGTCTAACCAAAACTCACATTTTATTAACGTAGCATACAACTGCTTCTCCTTCAAAGTCTGCATTACTACCCTGAGGTGTTTTGAATGGTCTTCCTTACTCTGACAGTACACTAGTGTATTATTAATAAAAATAATCACAAATTGATCTAAGTAGGTCTTGAACACTCTATTCATCAGGTACATAAAAGTGGCTAATGATTTAATTAACTCGAATGGCATCAATAAAAAATTATAGTGTCCATAACGAGTTATAAATGCCATTTTTGGCACATCCACTTCCTTAATCCTCAATTGATTGTACTCTGATTTTAAATCAATCTTAGAAAATACCTTTGCAACCTAGAGTTAATCAAACAAATCCTTAATGTGTGACAATGGATACTTGTTTTGAATTATGACCCGATTTAGGTGTCGTTAATCAATGCATAACCTTAGAGAACCATCCTTCTTTTTCACAAATAACACTAGTGCTTCCCAAGGTGAGAAACTATGCCTAATGAAGCCTTTATCCAACAGTTCTTGTAATTGCACTTTCAACTCCTTCCACTCTGCTAGCATCATTCTGTAAGGCACTATATAATTAGGCGTAGTGCCTGACTACAAGTCCATAGAGAACATAGTTTCTCTATCAAGCGATAATCCTGGAAGCTCTCTTGGAAATACCTCTAAAAATTCATATGCTACCAGTATATCTGCTAGTTTATGCCCTTAAAATTCAATATTAACCACATAAGCGCAATTGCAATAGAAATAAATCTGCTTGCAACTGTCGGTCACATCCCTTAACAAAGTTTTTATAAACTTGACTAGCTATTAGCACATCACCAACTGGAGTGCCAACAACCAATTGACATTCTAAAGGTTCTAACTCTTGATCGGTATGCATGGTGAATATATTGGAAACAAATGAATGTAGAAATAGAATCAATAAGTATACTTGCTCCTCTAGCAAAGATAGTTAACATACCCATAATTACATCTAATGCTGCTATGGCTTCCTACTGTGTTATGTGAAAAACTCAAGCTTGACTGCGTGGCCTACCTGCTTGTGACCCATGTCTTTAAACTCTTGGTCACTTCTTCAGTTTGGTTCTTATTTTGGGGTTGCATTACTACAACTTGCTTTGACATTGTTGAAGTCTGCACTCTATCATTGCCTTGTGCTAACAAGGGACAATCTTTCTTAAAGTGCCCCACCTCGCCACATTGTAAACACCCATTAAAATTTTTATTACATTCTCCGTCATGAAATCTACCACAATATAAAAACTTGTTTCTCTTCTTTCCTACCTTGCTAGCACCTCTAGCAGTTTAGATAACTGAGTGACTAACTGAACCTTGACTATGCTGGAGCTAACTAGGCCATAATGTCGCACCTTCTGGTTGGTCATTACTCCCTCAGTAAAACTAGAGTGATACTATAAAGAATACCATGTCTTTTACTTAGCCTGCCACTAAAACCTTGAGAACTAGCTTGTTCAAATCTTTTCTTTTTCTTCTCTATTGAACTATTAAGGATCTTCTTAGCTTTTCTAGCTTTTAAAGCCACTGCCACCAATGCACTATAGGTAGTTACCTTTCTCATCTCTAATTTAGCCTAAATTTTATCATATAACCTGGAATTGAATCTAAAATACTTGAACTTCTCAAATGCCATCATGCTAGCCATATACTTATATAGATCAGTGAACTTAACTTCATATTCAGTGACTGAGGATGCCCCTTGCCTCAAATTAAAGAACGCATGTTGCTTGTCTTGCATAAATGTAGCATCAAAGTATTTATGCTTAAATTGACCAACAAAATAATCCTAAGTTAATGGTCCCACACATGTATCTTTCGCACTAGAGCACTAAGTCCTGGCATCTTTAAGAAGAAAACGAATAATATGATTCACCTTTTCTACATTAGAAAACCCAAATATAGCCTCCATAGTCTTAAAAGAATCTTATACTCTCCAAAACCATTTATCCACCACATATGGATCATTGCTACCACTAAATTCACTAACACCCAACTGTTTTGCATGCTCAATAAACTTAAAAAGACTTGATCGGTGGAATGCTTATGTTCTTGCAATTGTAAGAGTGTCTAAGGCTCTAGCTAATTAACCCACAACATTAGGTCCAATATGAGTTAGATTAGGAACTGTTGTTTGCCTAAGGAGATTAGTTGGTGTAGGAGGTATTGATAAAACTTCAAAACCTCTATCTTATGAGGTTGAGTCTATGTAATCATCATTACCTTCTGGAACCTTTATAGCACGAGAATGATCAATAAGAGGGACTAGATAATCTAAATTATAACTAGTGGGACTATTCGGAATAGTAGAAAGATTCCTAAAATTTTGAGGTTGGCTAAAATTTTCTAATTTAGCAACTCTAACTCCTCGGCCAAGGTTTCCACCACAGCCTCTACCTCTGCCTTGGCCACTTGTGTAGCCTTTGACACCACCTCTTAGTTTGGACTACATCCTTCACACTACAAAATTAGTAAAACAATGTATAAGAGACTCTCCATATAGAAATCATGCGGCATAAAGGATCTTAAAGAAAAACCACTGGATATGGCAAGATATAGCCATAATCAGGCTAGTAAATGTCAGACCAAGACCCTGCGAACACATTAAGGTATAGAATAAGTAAACTGCTAAGACTATACATAACAATCCTATGCTAACACCCTACCATTCTATATGCCTAAGGTACTTAAATACATTAGAGTCTACAAAATCATAACCTAAGCTTTAATACCATTAAATGTCTCACCTACCTCTGACAGTAAGGTGACAGTACACTTACTTCGTTTATTGTTATTTAGCCAAACTTAAAATAATATTCTATCATAACTTGCTTGATTCATTAAAAACATATTTAGATCATGTCAAAACATCATCCATAAACCTTGTTGTCTTATCATAATTCCTTATAAAATTTCACAACATTATATAAAAAATTCAAGCAAAATAACCAAAGTTATGGTGTTTGAAGTTTTCTCTCTCTGAATCTCTGCTCTCTCTCCCTCTTTCTCTTTTCTCTCTCTCTCTCTCTCTCTCTCTTTCTTTCTCCACCTTGATTTCTCTCTTCCCTTTTTTTGTAAACCAGCCTCATCTTCCCCCGTTTAGATTCTTCTTATTTTTTTAATCCTACACCGTACTTCCCTTTCTATTTTTCCAAAATACCTGCAATAGTTATTAAAATTACAATTTAACCATATTCCTGCAAATAATAATTCTCCCGATCATTTTATTTTTTCACTTATAGGATTTAATCCTATACACACTTATGTAATAATTTTAATTTCTTAATAACCCAACATTTAGGAAAAAAATATAGATTTGGGGTGTTACACCAATAGTCGCCGAAAAAAAGACCCACCATTATCATGACCTCCACCTGCCTCTTTTAGCACACCACTAACTGTAGAACAAGCCATTAGACATAGAGAAGACACATACCTATACTAAAAGAGACACCTCTTTGACAACGAGACTAGGAAGACAAAATTGGGGAATTTATTTTTTAGAAAATCCTTTAGGAGAGACAAAAATCTCTCATAGTTTCTACAAAAGAAGCCGATGGTGAGAAGTAGCACATATCCACTGAAGGGAATCATAAAAAAGGAGAATGGGGGAAGAAAATAGTAAAAGAAAATGAAAGACAAGGGGTGATTTTAGAGAGGATGTAGAGAGTTTTTGTCAGGAAAGACGAATATAATAAGCATAATATGGAAGAGAACAATCACACACACAAGAACACATAATTTACATGGTTCGATCAATTTGATCTACGTCCAAGGGCAGAGAGAGCGAGCAATTCTATTATTCACTATGAAAGACGTCACACATACACCTTAGGGGTTACATATGCTTCCTAAGCCACCTATTTATAGTTTTTAAAAGAGTCTTAGCCAAAATAAGCCAATCCTAACCCTAAAACCTATCCAAAAAAATAAGGCCCACCCATTTTTCCTTGGCTCATATTTTACTTGGATAGTTTCAACATATCACAAAGAAAATCAATTCAACTTAAAAATTCTCTGCCTTGATTTGAGTTTTCTCTCTTCTTTCAATTTAGAATATAGAATCACTCATTTGTCCACCTCAAAGGACGTCACGCTTAGAGTCTGCGATAATTTTCCAAGTCCAAGCCATGCTTGAACTTCTCTGTAGTTGTTGGCTTAGTCACTTTATCATTCACATTTAGCAACAAATCACCACACATGCTTCCCACATTATCAAGGGACTACAAAGAACCATCCGTGGCATTTGACCACTTTTCTGCACCCTTACTCAGCAATACGTCTTTATAGAACATTGGCATATCAATCTTAATATTTCTTGCTTCAGCCAATGCACATGCAACAATAGTAGCATCACCAACATTAACACAATAAACATACCTCAGTTCACTTATTGCTACACTCTGTGAATCATCATGATCGATCTTGGGATGTTTTTCAGGGTTCAATGTGACACCCTTCAGTTTTGTAGTCTCAATCTCAAACTCTACCTTCTGGTTTGCACCCAGATCAATGTTATTATTCTCTGCAAGATTTTGAAGCTCAATCTTCTCGCTTAACATAGTAGATTCATGAAAAGAGACATCTTGATTATTCATAGATTTTAGGGACCCGTTCTTAGCGCACCACAACCTATAAACTTTGCCTCTAGCTGCATACCCTAGGAATATGCCTTTTACTGTCCTAAGCTCCAGTTTTCCATCACCAACATAAGCTCTTACAGGACAACTAAATAATTTTAAGCCAGAATAATTACAAGATTTATCAAACCAAACCTCTTATGGAACCTTCCCATCAATTGCAGTCGATGATGATCTGTTTACCAAATATCCAGCAGTATTAACTACCTCAGCCCAAAACTCTTCTGCAAGACCTGCATCTATTTTCATTCATTTTGCATGCAACACAAATGTTTAGTTTATTAGTTCTGCAACTCCACTCAGCTATGGCTTTTCCCGTATAGTGTGATGCTTCATTATACCTTCCTTTCTGCAGAACTCATCAAATTTTGTGTTAAAGAATTCGATTCCATTATCAGTTCTTAATGTTTTGACTATTTTCCCAATCTGGTTTTCTGCCATCGTCTTCTACTTTTTAAAATTCTCAAACACTTACTACTTATATTTCAAAAATTATAACCAAATTTTTCTAGAGAAATTGTCTACGAATATCACAAAGTACATATGTCCACCAAGAGATTCCATCAGAGAAGGACCCCACAAGCCTGAGTAAACATAATCAAGTACACCATTAGATGAAGGACTTTCAGGACTGAACCTCATACTGAGATACTTTCCCATCAAGCACGTCTCACAAAGCTTTAGTTTTCTTAATCTCTATGCCACCTAATAGACCTTTCTCACATATATGACCTAATCTCTTATGCCACAACTTTGTACACTCCTCCTGCTTCTTTATTAAACTTGCAATAGCCACGGAGCCAGTCACTGCCATTGAGTTACCCATCAAGATGTAAATTCCATTCTATAGTTTACCCTTCATCACTACTAAAGCATTCTTGGACACGAGGATTACTCCATCTTTACCAGAGAAACCATAACCTTACTTAGCTAAATCACCCATAGAAATCAAATTCTTCCGTAAGCCAGAGACATACCAAGCATCAAACATTTTGATTATCCCATCATGCATCCTAATTTATAGAAAACCATTACCTTCAACATTCAGCTCCTCGTCATCTCCCAATTTCACACTGCCACTCCACTCCCTAAAAGAAGTAAATAACTTCCTAGAGAAGGTCATGTGAGAAGTTGCTCTAGTGTTTATAACCCAGTTATCTATAGAGGTAGATGTAGAAACAATCAAAACTTCATTGCTTTCTCCCTCATCGAAACTCTTCTGATTCACCCCAGAATTATTCTGAACCACCATTGCTCTTGATTCCTGTCTGTTTACCTTATTTTGCTGTGGACAAAGCTTTTTTATGTGCCCAATCTCTTGACAGTGATAACATCTCAACCCAGATCTCGACATCGAATGTGACTTGCTACTGCTTCCATGATTCCTCTTTATGTTAATGCCATTCTTACAGTTAATCCAAATTATGCAACACCTTTCATAGAATTAGAAACCAATTTCTTCAATTCTTTAGAGAGTAGACCATCTTTAACATCATTGATTGAGATACTATCTTTACCATACATTATAGTATCCATAAAATTTTCATAAGAATTTGGCAATGAGCACAACAGAATCATAGCTTGATCCTCATCTTCAACCTTAACACCTACACCTTGTAAATCTAGTATAATTCGATTAAAGTTATCAATATGATCTTTTACCTGTACATTTTTTGTCATTTGCAAGGTATTTAGTTGCATTTTCTAATAAATCTTGTTCGTCAAGGATTTCTTCTGGTACTTACTTTCCAATTTTTTTTTTTCACAAGCCCACTGCCGTAGTTTCAGTGGCAACCTCCCTCAGTACTTCATCTATCAAACTCAATAGAATTGTACTATGTTCCTTTGACACAATTTCAGCCTTCTCTGCCACTGTCAATTTTGTCAATAACCTCTCTTCCACTTCTATTGCCTCAACACACTTCTGCTGAACCAAAAACGACTTCATCTTCAACTTTCACGAGTGAAATCATAAAAGCCATTGAACTTCTCAATCTCGAATTTGTGGGATGACATCTTCTTTTAGTAGATCTGAACCTAGGAGTTTCTGAATCAACAAACACCTAGAGTTTTGATACAACTTGTTAGGCAAGACAAATAGAATGAGCGGAATATGGAATAAAACAATCACACACACAAGAACACATAATTTATGTGGTCCGATTAATTTGATTTACGTCTACGAGCAAAGAGAGCGAGTAATTCCATTATTCACTATAAAAGATTACACACATAGACATTAGTTACATATACTTTCCAAGCTACCTATTTATAAGTTTTACAAGAATATTAGTCAAAATAGAGCAACCATAACCCTAAAATCATCCAAAATAACAAAGCCCGCCCATTTTGCATTGGCTTATGTTTTACTTAGATAGTTTTAACATATCACATAGAAAATCAATTCAACTCAACAGTTTTTCTCTCTCTAAAACTCTTCGTAATTTGAGATTAAAAAGTTTTGACCATTAAGAATTACAAATATGTCATTGGCTCATCTATAAATAGCTCTTACATCTCATTTACGAGGTAAGACTCACTTTTTTGCATACAAACTCTCAACTTATTCCTAAGAACTAAACATGAGCGTCCGACTGGATATAGTTCCCGTCCCTTGTACTTTTTGTCTAGGCAGGATTTCTTGGAATCTAGACCAGTAATCTTAGGTAAAAGAAAGAGTTTAGGATCCTTGAGCGTAGAGACTATAGTTTGGACTCGAAGAACCCAGAGTTAAGTACTTGAAGAACCAAACTAGAAAATGTTTTTAATGATTTTTTAAAAACGCAACGTATCTAAACTCCTGGGTAATTTGCGGTAATTGAATTGTAATAATTTTTGAGGCATTCACATAATCAGACTAGTTATGCTTGGCTAATTCAAACAAACCAGAAAACGTTTTCAATATTAACCTTTGTTTCTTGTTTATAGTCTTAAAGTAATCGTGTTCTTGAGTACTTTTTTTACATAATTAAACGAAACTAATTTCAATTTTAACGGTGCATTTCTTCCACGAATACAACGTATTTTGAATCCTATCCAAGAATTTTATATAGAAAATCGAACTCAAAATTAAGGAAGACAATTCATTGTATGATGTTAACGTACCATTTTGATAGAATTTTTAACACGGGTTAATTGAGATGTCGTGTTTATGATATGGAAATCGGAATCAATGAACCTTTCCTTGTCAAAACAAAAATCCAACAAGAAAAATAAAAGAACAAAAATTTGTGCTGCATAGTTACTTTTTTTCCTCCAAAAATACACTGATGAGAAAAGCTCCAGTCAGTTTTCAAATATAGATTGAAAACCCAAAAAAATTATATTCAAATTGAAGCACATAAAGCTCTTTCAATCAATAAATCCACTAAGACACGGATTGAAGAATATGGTAAACATTTTTGTCTCGTAGGAAGCATGGTGATCTATGTCAAAGGTTATTGTCCGAACACTTTGCTAATTATCATCATTTCGAATCCAAAATTCGATTACCATTTTTGACCTGAGCACATTGTTTGGTTGGTTTCTAGGTCAATCTCATCAAAATGACCTCTAAGCACATTCGACGGCTGGGAATTCAGATCCAATGAGCTGCAAGATTTGACATGATGTGAATGTTTCTTTTGATGGGTCAATTTTTTTAGGTTGATGCAAAACATGGAAAGCTTTTTTTTAATGATTCTGAAATTGGTCATTTGTTGCTGTCATCGTGTGGGCTACATGTTTGTACAAAGTACGAAACATTTGAAGCTGACACTGGCGGTGGTAGTTGTTTTTCGTTGTGATGAGGAATGGTGACACTGGGGTTTCCCTAGCTGTCCTCACTCGGAAATTACCTACTCAGTGTGAACTATAGTAAAACCTCTATATAAGAATATCTTTATGACTAAATTAATTGTATTTTATTTGAAAGGTTATAATTAAATAGAGATATTGATATGAAAAATTTTCTTGACACCCAAAAGTCTTCACTTTAACAACAATAATAAGAACTCCCTAATAATTATTATTTAAAAAATATTTATGTAAAGTTGTTTGACTCATTAATTTACTCTTTATTAAAGAAAGAGAAAACGATATCACTTGAAATTAATTGAGATAGGAGCTGTGTACATAATTTTTATAGAATGTTCAATAGAAAAAATTAAAGAAAAAATAAAATATTTAGACTTTTAAACTAGAATTTGTATGTTTCTAACTTTAACTATTATTTACAAAATTATTGATATTTCCTAAAATAGAAAGTATAATTTTTGTTATTATGTCAATTTGAACATAAGTAATCACAACACATGGTGGATATGATAGACATTTTGTCCATCATATATATACATGTAGTCCACCTAAAAATAACAAAATAATATTTTTAAATGAAATAAATTTATAGATGGTATACATATAGTGGACAATTGGAGGATATTTGGTCCACCATCTATATACCTGTTCACCTATATATACTTCTCTAAAAAACTTGAATATAACAAAATTTACTAAGTAAAACTTATTTAAAACTTGTTTTAAAATTAATATATTAAATGAATGGGTTAAATCATTTGCCGTCCATGTGGTTTAGTATAATATTCTCTCCGGTCCCTGATGTTTCAAAAAGTTCCTTTTCGCTCTTTATAGTTTCCTGAAATAGTGAGCCGTTTGTCCAACGTCACAAATTCTGTCAAATTTGCTGCTGTTGAGTGAACTTTTGCTGATGTAAAAAATTGAATTAAAGTAAATTTGAATGACAGAAATGGCCTTGGGACACTTTTTAACACACCCAATGTTTGGAATTAGGTCTTCTTCAACCTATACATTTCGTTAGACATTTCCAAAACAACTTAAACTCTTTTTCTTTATGATTTCAACTTATTTCATTTAGAAAAAAAAGGTGACTTCCTTTGAGAATGTCTTTTAGCAGGAACAAAGCTAGAGGGTATGGAAGCGAAGAAGATTTCGGTGTAAGATTTGAGAACATACTGTGCTCATGTGGCAAGAAAGTAAGAGTGAAGATTGCAGAAACGATTAACAACAAAGGAAGGTTGTATTATCTCTGTGATAGGGGCATCTTTGGAACTTTTCTTGGATGGGAAAAACCTAACAGTCACGTCGTGCCCGAAGTAACATCTCAATCTGGGGTTTCAGATGAAATTGGTGATTTCAGAAGTGAAATGATGCAAAGGATGTTGAAGATGGAGAAGGAAGTGAATAATATGAAGAATGTCGGGAAAATTTGTATTGTATTGTATTGTTGTTTTTAGTTTCTTTTGTGGTTATAGCCAAAGTTCGTTTAAGGTGATTGGAGGAACAAACTTTTGTTAAATTAAGGAGTGTATCTCTGTGCATTGATATCAATGGAAACATCAAATTCTCAAAAACATTCGTTTTGTAGCTGTTGTGATGGTGTAGTGTATGGGTTTCACTGAGAGTGAATGTTTGGAATGAGGAACTTCTCATAATAACCAATTTAGTGATTCCTGTAATTTTAAATAATCATCAATTTTGCTCCTCATAGCATAAATAAATATTCTCTTGAATCCCTGCCAATAACTGTCAGACATACATAGATTAATTTTGTAAACAAACAAAGTAAAATAGACACATTTGTCCAAAAAGTTGCCACATCATAGACAAAATAAATGTGGTCCATATACAATAGCAAAATACATTTAAAAGCTGAAACTATGTGCATTGTTCAAGCACATCAAAATAATACAGCCTTACAGCCTTCTTAGGTGGTGGTTGGGACGACCTTGTACCACCACTAATGGTGGATGGTCCAACCTAAAATTAGAAATACAATATTTTAAAATACACATTACATTCACAGCAAATGTAGATCTAGTGAAATGAATTTGACCTGAGGTTGCTTTCTTTGTTTCTTCTTGTTTTTTGGCTGAGTACTTCCTATTGGCCTCCCTTTTTTCTTTGTACCATTTCCTCCTTGTGATGTCGCTTCCTCTATGTTTTTATTCTTTGTAGCTTTTGCTCCAGCTTCCTTCTTTCCCTTTGATCTTTTATTTGGCGCACCTCCTTGACAATGTCTTTTGTTGTGGCCTATAGTACCACATAATGAGCATCTCATTGAGTTGTTTTTCTTTCCACTGGGAACTTCATTTTCCTCTCTCTTCCTTTGAACTCGAGTCCACCCAAGAGGCCTCTTGATGGGTGGCGATATGACCTTCTCATTAGGGTTCTCACAGGTCAAATCTGTTGAAGGGATAAGGTATATTGCTCCTGGGTATGTGTTCAGGTAGTTTGTAACAGAGATGCAAGAATTACAGTACTGATATGGATATGATCTTTTGTAGGATATGGCTTTAGGGCATATTGGCAGGGGATTCCTGAAAGACTCCACCAGTTGCAAGAGCATGTATTGTTGTTGAGGTTCACATCATAACTTTGTTCATCCTCATGAACTTCATATTTCTCCTCTCTTCTAGGTAAAAGCACATATCTTCTAGACTGATTCATTAATTTATGAACCCTCTTCTTGTAATATTTAGTGACTGGTCCTTCCATTACACATCCCTTAGCATACCTCCGGTGGAGATGAACCATCATTTTCTCCCTTAACTTGTCAAAGATAGTCATTGGTGTTGGCATTCTCAAACAGCCTAGTTTTGAATTGAAAGACTCAACACATTTTTAGTTCTATGCTCACTGTGGGAAGTTTTGTCATATGCATACCTTGACCATTATTCCTGAGGCTTAGTGTCCAACCACTTATGAGCGGCCACTGAAAGCTCTTTCATAGCATCCATAGCAATCTTGAACTGGTATTTGCTTGTAGCAGCCCAAAATTCATCCTTTATTACCACCTTTGAACTCTCTCTTTATGTTAGCATAGAGATGTCTACAACAAAACCTATGATTTGCATAAGGGTAAACCTTGGCCACAACATCAGTTATCCCCTGCATACGCAACACTGTTGATTAGTAAAATGCATTGTTGTAAAAATGAATCATCATCTAACTACTACGGAATCACCTTTTGCTCATCACTCATAATAGTGTAAGGAACTCCAACATTATTGTCACCTATGCAGGAATTCAGGCATTCCAAGAACCACGTCCAATTGTCACTTCTTTCACCTTCAGCAATACACCCAACCACTGTAAATACACCATTATTCCCATATAAGGTAGTAGCTACTAACAACACACGCTTAAAAGACCCCTTCAAAAAGCACCATATATTCCAAAGAATGGCTTACAACCCTTAAGGAATCCCTCGACTAGTCCATGCAATGTTACAAACATTCTTTGGAAAATAGTTGGTTGAGAAAAATATGTCCTATCTTGGAAAGAAAATTTGATTACACTTTCAGGATTTGTTTCTTGGAGCACTAGAGCATATGGTATTAGCCTTGCATATGACTTCTCGTGAGTGCTTTCTACAGCTAGTCTAGATCAAATCTTTACCTTATACAACTTCCATTTCTTACATCCCAATCCATATTTATGGGTTAGATGAGCTCTCATAGCTTCATAAGGCATATCAATTTGTGATTTTAGTTGATCTTTCATTTCCTTGTATATCCAATAGGGAGTAGATTCTGAATTGTGTTGGTTCACTCTATCACATGTATGTGGGGTTTTAACCTTCTTTACCTCAAAAGTGACCTCATCTTGAAGCCTACTAGTATGGATTCTCTAGTCACAACCACCTACTGCACACACAACTATTAATCTTACTTTATCATTCTTAACCCTTGCCACATCATATCCTTTCTTGACAACATAATCTCTAAGCACCTCTCTGATGTGATTAACGTCTCTAAAAATCATTCCATGTCACCATTCAAAGTTCTCATCAACAAGGCCTTTAAACACTTTCTCTTTAGCTTTCAAATAATCTATTCCATCTGATTGACTGTCAGAGGAAGAGTCATTGACCTTTTGGTCTTAATCTTCAGTTTGACATTCACTCCAGTCACTTTCAACTTCACTACCATTATTGATTGTTTTGTCAATGCTCTCGCTATTGTTTGATGAAGTTTCATCCTTATCATCTTCCTCTCCATCACTCCCAACTACTTATTCATTGTCTAAATCATAGATCTCTTCCTCAGATAACATTATCTTATCATCCATTCTACTCATAAATTTGTAATTAGCCTTTTTCTTTCCCTTAGTATAAGCTTTTGTCCTAGTTCTTTTTGCATTTTTTTCATTTCCTCATTGGGTTATGGTTCCTTCTAACTGGTTTGCCTTTTAGGACCATTCTCAGCCTCATTCCCAACTCCAAAAACATTCTCAGCCTCATTCCCAACTCCAAGATCATTCTTAGCCTCTTTTCCAACTCCATTCTCATTTTCATCATGACATTCATGAACACTATCAACATCAGAATCCCTACCAAGATCACCAGTAGCAAGAGAACTGCTAACCTTTTCAATCTACACAAGTAACTCTCTCTGATACCTATAGCTAACAAACAGTCTCAAAACATCTCTATCATCCTTAATAGGGATCCCTCCACCAGAACAAAAGAATAAAATCGAACCTGCTAGAGTAGGAAAGCACTCCAGAGCATGGTTGAAGAGGTCCAGGAATGATTAACGATCTGGATCAATATTTTCACTGTGGCTTCTTCAAACTAGTACAGAAATGTGATATCGTGCTTGTTGAAATTTGTAACTAAATTTATGACATTCATAACATGTAACACAACAAAAATAACAAAAAAACTTTATCCTAAAATTGCACTAAGGATCCATGCACATCAACATACACGAGTATGGCTAGTTAATTTACCTTAAATCCAAGCTCGAAAACCTGATTGAATGGAGTATTGATGTTGCTTCTAGTCAAGGCCGAATCCCCTATCTCTCACGTCGTTTTTGTGCTAACATGTCTAAATGTAACCACACGAATGGACTTTGGAGAATTGGCTTTGTGTACTAGCACCAAGAATCTCTATTCTATTTTCTCACAAATAATTTTCTCTCCTTTAATTGTGGCACTCACAAATTAGGCTAAGCCATGAAGAATATGACAAGGGTGTGCTCCTATTTATAGGCATACGAAAATTCCTAAATAGGTGCATTAGGGTTAGCCTTTCTTGTCCCACAAGAATAAGTTATTCCTAATTAATCATGTGCACTAATTATGGCTCTTCCTAAGTAATAATGTGCACTAATTAGTAGGGCTCTTCCTAATTAATCATATGCACTAATTAGGAATCCTAAAAAATAGGAGTGTGCAGAATTTTTCTTAAAAATAGGAGTGTATGCCGAAATTCTTCATGTGTTTATTAGTGTTATTGGCCTTTTAATTACATGATACACTATCATTAAATAAATCACTCCCTTATTAAAATATATACGCCTAATTTATTATGTCTTACATAATAACATGGCCATAAAATATTTAACTTAATAAGATGCAATTTATAACAAAAGCCTATTACATTAATGAATTATATCTTATATCATATTTAAGATATAAATCACAAAACCTTAAATTATTAATAATTAATCAAATTAATTATTTCAATAATTCAAATACCACAAGAGAGAATATTTGTAATCCAATCCAATTCGTTCTAATGTGTGACCCAATAGACCCCTTTGAAATTGGCAATGAGCTTTGTCCCAAACCCTTCAAACCCAAAGTCTATAAGCGGTATCTAGTAATACATTATAGCAACCTAAAATTGAATAGCGTCGGAGATCCGAGTTAACATTTTACAGTTTGATATTTAGTCTTTTTATCTTATGATATCTCCTTTAAGCATAAGGAATGGTCACATGTCAACCTTACATTGATTAACATGTTTTTTGATCCCAAGTAAATTGATATAACAAATAATATTGATAACCCTTTATCAATTCATTCGGGTATGCATACATTTCATCAATCCTATTCATCAAGTGGCTTAGAGATATTACTCTTCTTAAGAGGAACATATTCGTCACTCTCAATGTCACTCATCTACAAGATTCATGACATATCCAATCATAGCCTTTATTGTTATCCTGTTATGGATAATATTTGACTAAGTCAAAATATGCGATTCATCAGGTAGGAGTCGATATTGAGTTTTGGTCAGATGACTCAAATATCACCACTACATTAAAGCTACTTGTGACATTACTCCATGAAGTGCTTTCATAGCGGCCTAGTCCATTACATGTTCCCCAACATGTATCTATGTTCTAAATGATATCTCATATCCATAATCAGTAAAATATGATTATCCACTTAGCAACATACTAACCTTAATTCATTATCATTTTCATGATAATAATCGATTAGGGACATTTAGAATATTATTCCCTTTATCCTTATGGTTTTACTACCAAGTCACACACTTGATGACATAAGGAAGAATAAATTATTCATGGAGTTTTATCTTCATAAAACATATAATATTTCATATAAATGAAATGTCTTTTTATTAAATAAACCAAATGGCAATGTATACATGATTGGTCTAGGGAACAAAACAAATATTCTCCCACTTGCACTAGTCCCAATCAGGAATGGGCCTAATACCTAAAGACCTGATGTCTTTTTCATGTTTCGGTTCTAGGAGAGCCTTTGTCAAAGGGTCTGCTACATTGTCATTGGTGTCAACTTTGCATATCTTAACATCTCCCATTTTGACTATCTCTCGAATGAGGTGAAAACGTCCAAGTATGTGTTTTGTTCTTTGATGTGATCTGGGTCCTTGTCTTAAGCAATGACCCCATTGTTATCACAAAACAAGTCTACTGAATTTGTGATGCTTAGGATGACATCCAAAACAATAATGAACTTCTTGAGCCAAACAAGTTCCTATGCTGCATCTGACGCACCTATGTACTCAGACTCTATAGTAGAATCGACCACAGTGTCTTGCTTGGAGCTTCTCCAATTGACTGCACCTCCATTTAAACAAAACACATAACCAGATTGTGATCGAAAATCATCATGGTCAGACTGAAAACAGCATCAGCGTAACCACTCATGACTAGTTTGCCTTCTTATCCTCTGTAGACCAAGAAAACATTCTTAGTTCTTCTAAAGTACTTGAGGATATTCTTGATAGCGGTGGAGTAACTTTCACCTGGATCGGACTGGAATCTACTCATCATGCTTAAAGCAAAAGTGACATCAGGGCATGTACAAAGCATGACATATATGATGGATCCAATAGCAGAAGTATATGGTATCCTAATCATGTAATCTCTGTCTTGCCTTGTTGTAAGACAACCAACCTTGTTTAATGGTTTTCCAAGAACCATGAGAATCATTCCTTTCTTGAAATTCAACATGCTAAACCTCTTTAGCACTTTATCAATGTGCACACTTTGACTTAGTCTAATTAGCCTCTTGGATCTATCTTTATAGATTTGCATCCCTAGGATACGTAAGGTTTCACCTAAGTCTTTCATTGCAAAACACTTTCCTAACCAAGTCTTGACACTCTGGAAGGTTGGAATATCGTTTCCAATTATTAAGATATGTCAACATGCAACACTAAGAAAATTGTCATACTCCCATTAACCTTCTTATATACATAAGGCTCATCTTCATTTTTTATGAATCCAAATCTTTTACCATTTCATCAAAATGAAGATTCTAACTTCGGGACGCTTGCTTCAATCCATAAATGGATCTTTGAAGCTTGCATACCTTACTAGAATTCTTAGAATCGACAAAACCCTCAGGTTGTGTCATGTACACATTCTCAAGGAGATTTCCATTTAGGAAAGCTATTTTGACATCCATTTGCCATATCTCATAGTCGTAATATGTTGTTATGGCAAGAAGAATCCTAATGGATTTAAGCATGATGACTGGTGAAAAGGTTTCATCATAGTCAATACCATGAGTTTGTTTGAAACCTTTTGCAATAAGTATTGCTTTGAAGATCCTATTCGCTCTCATCTTGTAAATCCATTTGCAATCAATGACCTTGGCTCCATCGGGTGGATCCACCAAGTTCCAAACTTGGTTGTCATATATTGATTGCATTCTGAATTCATGACTTCAAGCCATTTTAAAGAATTTGAATATATAATCGCCTCTTGATAGGTAGCAGGATCATTATGGTCTAGAAGAATAATTCATTTATCTTCAGTTATGATAAATCCATATCTCTCAGGCTCGTGATGAATCCTACCAGACCTTCTTGGGCCTTGTGTTACAGATTCGGACTCCTCAACACTTTGTGAGCCGTCTTGAATCTCTGTCCCATCTTCAGTAGCTATTTATGGTTCTCTTATTTCCTCTATGAGTACTTTACTCCCAATGACTCCTTTGAAAATAAATTGTTCTTCAAAAAAGACACCGCATCGAGCAACAAGCACTTTGTTCTTAGAACGATTATGAAAGTAATATTCCTTTGTTTCCCTTGGATACCCTACAAATATGCATTTATCAGATTTAGGTGCTAACTTTTCTAAAACTTTTCGTTTCACAAAAGCTTCACATCTCCAAATCTTTGGAAAAGACATTATGGGCTTCTTCCCATTCCATATCTCATATGATGTCCTTTCCACTACTTTAGATGGAATTCAATTAAGTATGAAGATAGAAGTTTCTAAGGCATAACCCCAAAATGGGATTGAAAGATTGGTTTGACTCATCATAGATCGAACCATATCTAATAGAGTTCGATTTCTCCTTTCAGACACACCATTCCATTGGGGTGTTCCAGGAGGATTAAGTTGTGAGACAAATACACACTTTTTAAGATGATTGCCAAAATCTTGGCTTAAATATTCTCCACCACGATCATATTGAAGTTTAATGTTATATATGTGATTGCTTTGTCCCAAGTTTAAAATATAGAGACCAAATGATAGGGCAGTAATACCATAAATATGTCCCTATAATAGATGGAAAGATTATTATTCTTAATAATAAAATGAAATCCATCATTGTCTACACAAGAAATGGAAATGATGTTCTTACTCATAGTAGGAACATAATAACAATTCGGTAATTGTAAAACAAGTCCACTAGGCAAAGTTAAATGTTAAATTCCTATAGCTAATACAACAACTCTTGCTCCATTGCCCACTCGTAGGTCCACTTCGCCTTTTATCAATGATCTACTATTTCTCAATCCCTGCAAATTAATGCAAATATGAGCTCCACATCCAATATCTAATACCCATGAGGAATTAGTAGACATATTGATTTCTATAACAAAAATTCCTGAAGTAGAAGTCTCACTTCTCTTATTCTTTAGCTCTTCCAAATAGAGTTTGCAATTCATTTTTCAATGTCCAGTCTAATGGCAATGGAAACAAACTCCCTCTTTTGGTTTGGTTATCTTTGGCTTAGGTTTAAGTTTCCCTTTGCCCTTGCTAACACCCTTTGCCTTAGCCTTTCCTGTCCTCTTTTGTGCCATGATCACATCTTTGGTCTTGGGAATGCTTTTCTCAGTATTCTTCAACATACCAAGTAGCTCTATGATGGACTTATCCATGTTATGCATATTGTAACTCATGCCAAACTGGTCATAACTACTTGGGAGTGACCCTAAGATCGTATCTATAGCCAACTCCTTTGCCAATGGAGTACCAAGTCTCTCAAGTTGGTTAAGATGACTCTTCATGTTGAGAACTTGTGCACTTACTGAAGTGCCAAGAGCCATCTTACACTCATTAAATTCCTTCATTGTCAAGAACCTTTCTTGACAAGCTTGCTCTTGGAACATTTTTTTGAGGTATTTCATCATGTCAAATGCTTCCATAGTCTCAAATTACTTTTGCAAATCCATAACTATGGTAGGAAGCATAAGACATGTGACATCCGTTGAGTCACTCAAATGCTTCTCATAAGCATCCTTTTGTGCTATAGGGCATTTGATGCTGGTACAGGAGGAAACTATGTATCAAGGACATAACTCTTCCTTTGTTGCTTAAGAACAATTCTTAAGTTACGAGACCAGTTAAGGAAGTTAGTCCCATTCAATTTATCCTTCTCAAGGATCGATCGCAATATAAAGAGTGATGTATTGTTGTTTGTTTCCATTATATCTACATACAAAATATGCAAAGATTAATAAGAGGTCTTTAAATATGTTCCTCTAAATTTAACATCCTTAAAGTTAAAACACGTAGTGGGTACAAGATCCATATTTCACGCAAAGTTAAGTCAGCTGAGCTAGTCCTTAACCTTAACTATTTAGGTAGAAAAATCCTTTTCAATTATATCATATATAACTCTTGTATTTATAGATATTTTTACATCTCATGTCCCGGCATTTAAATTTTTTTTGTGCCGTAGGCCTAAAACCGTTTTTATAGCCATGTTAAGTCAAACCATAACCAAAATGTAGATAATCGTTATCTACCCGTGCCTCACTAAGGTAATCGGGTGCATCCTGCGGAGGTAGAAACTACAACACTGACGAACAAAGCCTTGACATATATTGATTATGGAAGGCATTTTCTCGACTTATTATTTATAGGGATTAAGTTTGTTTGTTTTTTTATGGGATAAAACATTCAATCAATCAAGACATATATGCATCACATGTATATATATAGCATAATTTAAACGTGACATGAAAAAGACCAAATCTAAGTTGATCTCACAAGCTAATGTGAAATATCAGAATTAACCTAGGGTGGTCTTCAATCTTCATTGCAATGAACGACCTCCATCTTCCTTTACATACAATGTGTATATAAAATCTATACTAACCTATTCTAAAAGAAGAAATAGGCACATTTTCCAAAAAATGACATGTAGGTCGTATTTGAAATAGGCACATTCGCCAAATTATAACCCACAACAATAATAATAAACTAATCATATAGGCTTAATTGGGCTATATCATGCACCATGCATATTGAATCATCATTCAAATCAATCATAATCAAATTATGAGCACTAATAACATTGTTCAATTAATTAAACAACTACATTAATTAAACATTGGATGAGTAAAGCGGTTTCGCAAGCCGGTTGCAAGGGAGATTTTGTAATTCTCATTGCTCATGAAACGAGTTGCTAATTTTTTAAACTTCAATATATATTAATCTCATTAGTACTTGAATCTAATAATGAAATTATGATTCAGCCCATTGTTTGTAATCCCATTACAAAACCGCATATACAAAAACCCTAAATGGCTTTCTAAATGAATCTTAACATCCTATGTAAGTTCAACATACCATTCGGCCTTAAAACATTCAAACCCAGTTTTTATCTTTCTAAATTAAATCCTAATCATGCTTAATTAATTCAGAAATAATATGATAACAAGGCCAAATAGATCAAACATAACAATTATATCACATATAAAAGAAATCGTATATGTTGATGGTGCAAGTGGCTTTGATACCACTGTTGGAATTCGTAGCTAAATTTATGACATTCATAACATGTAATGCAGGGAAATAACAAAATAAATTTATCCTAGAATTCCACCGAGGATCCATGCACATCAACATACATGAGTAGGGTTAGTGAATTTACCTTAAATCCAAGCTCGAACAACTGACTAAATGGAGTATTGATGTTGCTTATAGTCAAGGCCGATTCCCCTATTTCTCACGTTGCCTTTGCATGAACGTGTCTAAAGGTATCCACACAAATGAACTTTGGAGAATTGGCTTTGTGTACAAGCACCAAGAATCTCTATTCTATTTTCTCACAAATAATTTTCTCTCCTTTAATTGTGGCACTCACAAATTGGGCCAAGCCATGAATAATTTGACAAGGGTGTAGTCCTATTTATAGGCATATGAAAAAACCTAAATAGGTGTACTAGGGTTAGCATTTCTTGTCCCATAAGAATAAGTTCTTCCTAATTAATTATGTGCACTAATTAGGGCTCTTCTTAATTAATCATGTGCACTAATTAAGACTCTTCCTAATTAATCATGTGCACTAATTAGAGCTCCTAAAAAATAGGAGTGTGCAGAATTTTTCCTAAAAAATAAGAGTGTATGCCAAAATTCTTCATGAGTTTATTAATATTATTGAGCTTTTAATTGCATGATACACTATCATTAAATAAATCACTCTCTTATTAAAATATATGGGCTGAATTTATTATGGATTACATAATAACATGTCCACAAAATATTTAACTTAATAAGATGCAATTTATAACAAAAGACTATTACATTAATGGATTATATCTTATATCATATTTAAGATATAAATCACAAAATCCTAAATTATTAATAATTAATCAAATTAATTATTTCAATAATTCAAATACCACAGGAGAGAATATTTGTAATCCAATCCAATTCGTTCTAGTGTGTGATCCAATAGGCCCATTTGAAATTGGAAATGAGTTTTGTCCCAAACCCTTCAAACCCAAAGTCTATAAGCGGTATCTAATAATACATTATGGCAACCCAAAATCGAATGACATCGGATATTCGAGTTAGCCTTTCACAGTTTCATATTTAGTCATTTTGTCTCACGATATCTCATTTAAGCGTAAGTCATGGTGACATGTCAACCTTACATAGATTAATGTGTTTCTTGATCCCAAGTAGATTGATATAACAAATGACATTGATAAACTTTTATCAATTCATTTGAGTATGCATACATTCCATAAATCCTACTCATGAAGTGACCTAGAGATATTGCTCTTGTTAAAAGGAACAAATTTGTCACTCTCATTATCACTCCTCTACAAGATTCATGACATATCCAATCATAGCTTTTATTGTTACCCTGTTACGAATAACGTTTGACTAAGTCAAAACATGTGATTCATTAGGTAGGAGTCGATATTGAGTTTTAGTCAGATGACTCAAATATTACCACTGCATGAAAGCTACTTGTGACATTACTCCATGAAGTGCTTTCATAGTGGCCCAGTCCAATACATGTTCCTCAAAACATGTATTTATGTTCTAAGTGATATCCTATATCCATAATCAGTAAAACGTGATTATCCACTTAGCAACATACTAACCTTAATTCATTATCATTCCCATGATAATAATCGATTAGTGACATTTAGAATACTATTTCCTTTATCTTTATAGTTTTACTACCAAGTCACACACTCGATGACATAAGGAAGAATAAATTATTCATGGAGTTTTATCTTCATAAAATATATAATATTTCATATAAATGAAATGCCTCTTTATTAAATAAACCAAATGACAATGTATACATGATTGGACTAGGGCACAAAACTAACATCGCTCCAACTTATTGCTTTGGGTTTTA
>CAODLS011044183.1:0-33139 GCA_948243855.1 Flueggea neowawraea
AAATCCAACAAATCTAGAAGTCCTAAACCTCAATCAATCATCAAATTATACTGATTCCAGAGGAAAAAGACGAAAACCAGAGCAAAATTCAGGAGTCCAATCCTCAAAGCTTAAAACTTTAGAATTGACAGGCATTCAAAACACCAAACTTTACCAACCAACCAACCATTAATACTTGAAAACAAAGTAACCTCTTTACAATCAAAATCACAGTAAACTAGATCAAGAATTATCAAATCCCAAATCAGTATTGATACTTCTCAGCTGAAATACCAAAATCACCATTCCTCCTCCTAAAACCCTTATCACAATCAACGATCACTGACAAAAATTCAGTAATACCCAGATGAGAAAACTGAAGAAGAATCAATCTTTGCACACCAAAAAAGAACAAAGACTGTCACTTTGAGCGAGCCAATGCAGTAACAGCATCACCAAATTAGAGACAATGAAAAACCCTGATGTCAAAATCCCAAAAAGATCATACCTTTATGATCACAAACACTCTTACTCCTTCAAAAGAAATCAAAAATTGATGTTGCAACCAATATTGGCTTGTTCTTGAACCTTCTCTCTCCTCAATCCTCTCCTAGGAAGCTCAAAGTAGGAACACGGACTGTGGGACCCGAAATCCAAGGCTGCAGTG
This sequence comes from Flueggea neowawraea, assembly GCA_948243855.1. Taxonomy (NCBI): domain Eukaryota; kingdom Viridiplantae; phylum Streptophyta; class Magnoliopsida; order Malpighiales; family Phyllanthaceae; genus Flueggea; species Flueggea neowawraea. The sequence goes on from CAODLS011044183.1 coordinate 647, forward strand.
ATAGAGACTCGGATGGAGGAGAATGAAATACCAAAGTACCACACACCAGCGTCGTAGTATGCTCTTGAAAACGAAAAGTATAATGAAGACTTTTTAATAAATCATCATCAAAGCATCCTCACCCATACCCATACCCTATCCCAAAATATTATTCAAGATTCATACCTTGCTTCATGGTAACGTCAAGTCAAAAGATTTACTTTTTAAATATACACAAATAATTAATTCATTTTCATAACATTTTTATGTTAGTTTGAGATGTTATTAGCAGGAATGGCACTGTATTCCTGATTAGTAAGGACCTCTTTTTTTATTTTTAATGGCATTTGATTTTATAATAGTGTGCATTTTGGTTCTTTACGTTAAATGACAAAGATTTAATAAATTTAATTGGGGAATTAATTAATTAATTATCACACTACCCCCATATTGGGTCTCTACATGGGGCCAGGTTTGATAGTATAAATTAATGGTTAATGCCCTGTAATTCCTCTGTTCATTTAGACTTTTCGTTTTGAGCTCTGACTGAATTTATTTTATTATTAGTTGGTCCTAAAATCAGCATTTCTTTTTTCTATAGTTTTTATTATATAATTATAAACTATAGGTTTGTTCAACTTCTGCTTATAGTTTTTATTATATAATTATAAACGTAATTACGCTCTTGATAAGAACGAAGTCAAACTCGTTGTAGGTATGCCATTTGTTTAGTGAGATCTATTGAGAGCATCTAAATTTTGTTCATCAATTTGTTCTTGTGATTAGTAAAACATCTTGTAGTAATTCTTAGTCTAATGCAATAGATGTGAAAATGGGTAAAAATTTCTTCATCTATCGTTACGATGATTAGCATGTTGGTTCTAAACAAATTTATTTTAAGTATATTTACCGACATATCTTATCTCTAATAAATTTGAAATAATCACTCTTGAAAATTAATTTAAGACAACAAATCATTGATACTCCAATCATAATGTTATTTATTTATTTAGTGAGAAGAGTTTCACTTTAGCAAACATCATGGGGACAATGGTTTCCAAAAGTAGGGAGCTATAACAAAAAAACAGAGTCGACACAAAGGAGTGGGCTCAAGATTTGGAATCTGCGTTCAAAACGTTTATTATCATGGATGTGTTAACTCTATTGTGAAACAAAATTTCGAGACAAAATATCAATTTGGAGGTGAAATGATCAAATTCATTCACTTTGATCAAATTCATTCACTTTGATGCTCATTGTAGGACATTAATCTGATCAAACTTGAAAGAAAGAGAAGGAAGAAAAGAGGTTGTCGCAGATAATCCAACTGAAGAAGTGGGTCTCACCAGCTTAAAAATGGCAGGTTTGAATGGAAAAAAATATTACAAGTGGTGGTGGGTCGAGTTTGTCCGACTATTCAGACATCTGTGACAACCGGGAAATTTTCTTATTCCACTTTATTTTTCTCTGTTTCTTTGTTTTGACATTGCTAAAATTTTCAATGCACACCATCATCATTTATTTGAATATTAATTCTATTTTCAGACTGGACTTGCCCCATATTGTTTCCTTCTAGAAATATAGTATTTCTCCGTAATTTCTTTGTTGCCATGCATTCAATAATTTCGGTGAACGACTTATGTTAATTAAAATGTAAATTACAGCAAATATTCATGTTGAGTCGTCAATATTAATACATTAAATATTAGTAGTCTACTGATGCTGAAGTCATGAACAATATCAATATCATTGTATGTGTTTTAATCTTAACCATAAAGTGTTTAACCATTAAGTATATAGATTTACATCTATCTTTCAGTTCGATTCGTGTCTGCTCAATTAATTCTCATTCAATTTGGAGAGCACTGGAATTAGTCTAAAAGATTTTATGCTTTAAAACACACGAATCTATGGCCTCGTGCAAATCCCTCAATTCATAATTCCTCATTGCCATTTGAATTGCAACTTTGGTTAGAAACAAATATAATTTAGGGAAATTAAGACTATGTTTAATTGAGAAAATAATTTTTGTAATTTGTTTTTTATTTTGTTTCTATTTTCTGAAATAAAATAGAAAACAATAGAAAATTTTAGTATTGCATGAACAAATTTTTCATTTTTTCATTTCTGTTTTTTAATTTTCTAAAAAAAAGTGAAAATTTTCCACAACTAACGAAACCCTAAATATTTTCTCCCTAAGGTTTGGCGAGATTCGAGAATAACTATGTTACGAGCACATTGCGCCATTATGTTAAGGTTACTGTAAGACATGCTAATTTTTGTTCACATTACACCATTACGTTAAAGTTACTGTAAGACATGTTAAGAGCACATAAGAAAATCAAAGAGCACAATAGAAGGTGTCGGTGGGGAGGTTGAAGAGAAGCAAAGGTTGACTCCACATGTCCACCCCTCTGCTTCTGACAGCAACGTAAGAGCACATCGCAACATGATTTCGGTCTGTCTCGTACAATCTGGTAAGCTTTTAAATCCTGAAGCTTCGGTACCATGTGGCGCTGGTAAGTCTAAACTCGTTTAACAGATGAGTTTGATTCGGTCAAACCACGAACCAAGAAAGCCAATTACCGGTCCAGGGCGGTACGATCTCGCCATGCTGGAACATCAAGCAATGTGATCGACTTTTTTTTGATAAGTTATTTTATTTACTTCTACCTAGAATCAAACAACTGAATTTTTAGTGATAGAAACAACTTCAAAACTAATAAAATACAAATCATTGGTATGCGATCGACCAACTTGTACCAGTGTTTACCCTCTTCAGCACCAGCAACACGACAGTGTTGGAGGAATAAATGGAAGTTGGTGGTGCTGTCCTATGAGCAGTGCAAGTCGATGACTAGGTCGTGGCCCCAATTCTACCGCAGAAAGACTCCCGACAAAACCAATCTCAGGTCAACTCCATTTGTTTTTCCAGGGAAATAGCTTAGTCTTTACATTGGATTTTGCTATTTGAAGGGAAGAACTATGCATAAAAAATAATGATTAAAAATGTCTAAAGCTAAGAGAGTTCATCGGTCAAAGCTCATTTCTACCATTTTAAGCTACAGAAAGTTGCATAATATAGTGTGGTGCTGATTAGTAAAATCCTAATGAATCTTGCCGGAGAAAATCCTAACAAAACTAACCAATGTTTGTGATGTACCACTAGGAACTGATCACAGGGAAAATTTTTTGAATTTGCAGGCTGCAGAACCTCGGTGGACGTTGCTGGAGCCAAGCTGAACGAATTGCTCCAGGGATAATGAGTTAGTTGCATGTTTCGATATTCACGAACAAAAGATAGTGATCTACCCGGTGGCTGAGTTGCTGAGACACAGACAGTTAGTACAGGCTCAAGCTGTGCTTCCGGAGATCAGTTTAACTTGTTTGATAGTCTGGCAGTTCTTCTTTTAGTAATTTCAAGTGCCCAACTCTTTCCTAATTCAGTCTGGAACTTTCCTGCAGATAAAATGAAACACCAAAAGTCAGAACGACTTGTTATTTGGAGCAAGCGGAGTACCTTCACATTAGATCTGCTTTTCCTCTGATTGGATGACAAAAAAGAGACTTTACCGGCTGTCGAAAGGAAAAACTCATCCAACACCTTCCCATGCTCTGCAAGAACATTAACATATATAACATTTAATTATATAACAAAAGAGCTGATCTCAGAGTCATAAATGCAAAAAATAATTCATCTGATTTTTTACCCATTTCATATTCCAGTGCCTGTAAAATCATTTCAACCTGAGCAACAGAAAATTATATCAATAAAAGAACTTGAAAACAATGGATGAATGCAAAAACAGCATACATCTATATGCTGAAGGATCCATCAAGAAAAGAGTCAAACACATCAATGTCATTACAGAAACAGAGATTTCATATAGAGGCCATTTAGGGACATCTCTTCGTGCACACTAACCTATTCCATAAGGAATGACAGTGTGACTGGAAAACTAATTGGTAAGCGATTTTTAATAAAAGCCTATTTCTTTGAGTCAATCTTGTTCCTAAAAGCCAATTTATACTCACTTTATCAAAATCTTTCACAAGGTTCGCCTCCAGAGAAACATTGTTTTCATATTCAAACCAAAGTTCTTTGATCTCTTCAGCTGCGATAACAATCAAATCAGTTGCTAGATAATTCAGTGCCTTCACTGATTAACAGACAAGATTGCAACGACCCATAAGTACCTCTCATTCCTCCACCGAGAATTTTGCACATTTCATCCAATGCTGCTTGCTCCCGCCTGCTCTTTTCATGTTTTGGCACACCATCAGATGGTGTTATGTCTCCAACAATAGCTATCAAAGTCCAAATTCGAACTCAAACTTCAAAAATCCCAACAAGATGTATTTGCTATTTAGCGAAAACGAATTATGAGATAGGTAATGGAAAAGAAAAAAAAAATGACACCAAGCAACATAGATTTGTCAGTCACTACTTTTGCAATTTATGTTTCCCTTTTTTGAGCATTCTTACCAAACGGAAACTTAAGATCTACATCAATTCAAACATTTTGTAAGCAGATTTTATTGGGAGTTATCCACATCAATTTCCTCTATCAAAGGTTATATTGGTGTCTGCAAGGTTATATAATGTGCAGAATCTCAAAAAGATAAATAATGTGATGGGTCAGAGCTTTCATCAAGTATATTGATCTAACTACTTAGCTACTACAGCAGTTTGCCTCAACAATATAAGGAATTTGATAAGATCCTTCATAAATGTGCTCATAAAAACTCAATAATTATATCCAGCGTTCACAATTCTAACTCCTAATGCCTAGTCAGGAAAATTTTATATTTTCTACTTGTATAAACTATCAAATATATTGGTCTAGCTAAAAAAGGCACTTGAAAAATACGCATGTAGACGACAACTGAACTCAGCTCACACCACACACTTCACAATCCTCCATCCCACACCACAATCAATTCACCGATAAACTCCCAAAGCGAAGCATGCTTTCCCAGTCAAAACCTTAAACTAATACATCCATTCCATCTTATCAAATTATAAGTGAAACTCTCTATCAAAATAAAATTAAAGGAATACCTTCAGCAATGTCATGCACAATTGCAAGCTTTATGCACCTGTTGAAATAAAGGCCAACCAAATAGTCAAAATAACTAGTCAAGTATCCTAAAAAAAATGGAAACATCTACATTGCGTTCTATCCACCTTCAGTAAGTACTAAATTAGTCGGCATCATTATGAACTCCACCTCAATTTTTCATTTTTCAGTCATGCCTTTATCAAAAGTAATCAATTTTGAAGGTCTCGTAAGAAATTCAAAAGCTCAAACCTTTCTCTGTTGACGCCAGGCAAGTCACCAGCAATCAAAGCCATCAAAGCCATACGATACATGTGATCAGCAATCGATTCTGGTCCCTTAATTCCATGGTTAACCCATCCCTTCCGTTTCGTACTCTAACAAACACACCAAACACACGCGCGCGCAAAAAAAAGTCAAACGACAAATACACCCAAAATTAAGCCGTCGTTTTGAGACTACTATTACCTTAAGCCGATGGCACAATGTCAGGAAATCAATTGCGGACGAAGCAGTTGAGGATTCAAATTGAGCCTCGGATCTCACCGATCCGTCTGGTACCGGCTTCTGACACCGAACCGAGACAATCCTGGGAGTCGGAGCTTCGGGTCGCGAAGATGTCTGGGTGAAGAAAGGGAAGGGCTTACGTGGCGATAGAGTGCGGCTGAGTGGCGGCGCGCAGCTCGTGGATGGATTCGCTGCCATTGTTGTTTGTTGTAGGGATTGCAACAAGAAGAAATAGTTTGGTGTTTAAATTCTGTTTGAAATGGAAAAGTGTTTTCGTATTCGATTTTTCACCCTTTTTTTAATTATTATTATACTCCTCCTGCTCATAAAATATCTCGTCTCTTTTATATTTATCTTAATATATAAATTTATTTTTTTAATATTAATAATTATATTATATATTTTTTATATTTATTTAAATTTATAATAAATTATATTTTTAATTATTATTGAATAATTATAAAAATATTTTTAAATTTTTTTTTTAAATTAATAACTCAACTAATTTTTTTAATTTATGTAAAAAAATTACAACGATCTAATTTTATAAAAAAAGGGAGTAATAATTATTGTGCGTTGGCGGTGGGTTTGAACGACGATTTAAAAGGAGGACGAGTTTATTCTCTGAATTGTGAACAATGAGTTTGTTGGTATGTCTCTAAGCCTTCAGGTCGGAGGAAATCTTAACCGCCGCACAAGCACACGTGGATTCAACATGCCACGATTGTATTAGCTCCAAAACACCTTGGTTGAGTCAAGTATTAGAGTATGTCATAAAGGGCTGTAATTGAGCCGAACATTCAGCTGTTTAGGCTCGGCTCTGCTCGAAATAGGAAGAATAAGCTCGCGAGCCGCTCAAGCTCAGCTCACAAGAGTTTGTTTAGTTAGAGCTCAAGCTCAGGCTCGATTAAAGGCTTGGTTAGGGAGAGTTCAAGCTCGGCTCACGAGAAGCTCAGTTAGTGAGAGCTCGAGCTCGACTCAAGCTCGTTCATCGTTATTACTCGACCTCGACTCGAAACTCGTTTAACATAAGCTCATATGGGCTCAATAAGGAACAAAGCTCATTTTGTTTAAGCTCGAATCGAGCTTGTTTATGAGCTCATTAAAAAAATTCAAATAAAATAATTTGTTTAGTTAAAGATACTATGAAGACAACCAAACATTAGCAATATGTAAAGTTATACAAATCAACAATCTCATAATATAAATCTTGATAGAACAAAACATAATCAAGCAGCTCTCGTTCTTCCATGAATAGGCACAAATCATCCTCTTTCTCTTTTTCTTTTCATAAGGATTCTCGGATAATTCTTCTACCACGGACATCTCATTTGTATCAACAGACTTCTCGACCATATCCGTATTTAGAGTTATATTTGTGGTTGAATTTTGCATTGATGCAATGTCCATAAAACAATAACACTGCAGTAACAATAACAAAATATTAGAAGACAATTACACAAAAATAATAAATGGTTGGCGTTCTGATAGTTTAGTTGAAATTCTATAATGTTGAACATTGAAATACTCAAAGATTTAAAAACAAAAAAATCAAATCGTATTGATGATATGTGATTCATTTTACTCTAAAAAGATTATTTAATTTCAAATAAGATCCATTTCATTAAAAATTCTATTCAACCACCGATGATTAATGAAATTTAATTTAATTCTAAAAAAATCAAGGTGGAAATTAATGCTTATGAGAATACTTAAAGGAATCAACAGTATGAGCATTATTGAGGAATACAAATATTCCATAATATCAGTTTGCTGACGCTACATTATTTCTGGTAAAAACAGAAGAAGCAAAAAAAAGAGCTGTAAGATAAAAAAGAAAATGGCTGGTTCCTTCGTCTTTATAAAGAGCTGTAACTGTAAGTAGGTCCTAATGCATCCATAAGAAGCAAGAACAAGCATATCCGACCCTTTTAATCATTTCAACTCAAACCATCTGAACAGCAAATTCAATAATCCCCAAGTTGAAGATAAAAAAACAAATCGGAGACAGAGACAGAGAATATCACGCAAACTGTCAAAATTACCATTAACAGCAAAAATTAAAAACAAATTACCTTGATGATTAGGTGAAGAGCGGCGCGGGACGAGACGGAGAGGGTTGTTTGAGTGAAGGAGGAAGAAGGTCAGCGAGAATGAGACTAGAGGAGGAAGACAGTCAGCGAGAACGAGGCTGGAGGAGGAAGACGGTCTGCGGCTAGGGTCGAAGAATGGGCCGTGACTAGTGCAGCGCTAGGGTTTTGAGTGGAGAGAGAGACAGACAGTATGTGTGTATTTTTTTATTTTCAACTAGTGAGGTACGAGTCAAAACTATGTAGTTTTGAGTGAAACTACGTAGTTTTGACTCTACATATTTCAAAAATCAACAATATATTCAATGTTTTCTGAAATGATTAAAAAGTACATAAAAATATAGTTTAATTTAAGTGGTTAATAATTAATAATAATTGTACCAATGTTCCAAAAACAATAACATTTGTGTATAATACAACTTAATGTATTTCAAGAAACAATAACATTTAGTGTGTATGTTACTTAATTAATGTTAATAATATTTAGTGTGTAATAGTTTAATGTTTAAGGTTTAGGATGTAGAGCTTATGGTATAGCACTTGTTTTGTGTTTGCAACTTATAAGTATTTTAATTGAGTTTATAGTATAAAGTTTAAGGTATTGTATAATATATCAGGTATATGACATATTTAGAGCATTTTTAAGCTTCGTACACCTAAATTTATGGTTGTGTACACTTTTTACACTAAAATTTTATGTTGTACACTTTTTGTACACCTAAAGTTCAAGTTTACAAACGTATACATAAAATAAAACTTAGGCGTAAAAAATTTAAAATTTAGGTGTAAAATAGTGTACACAACCTTAAATTTATGTGTACAAAAGGTGTACAACATAAAATTAAGGTGTACAAAGCTTAAAAATGCTATAAATATATCATATATAGTGAATATAGTTAATTAACTAATGTTGATTGACTATAGCAGTATATAGTGAATATAGTTAATTGACTAATGTTGAAGAAACAATAGCATTATATAGTGAATATAGTTAATTGACTAATGTTGAAGAAACAATAGCATTATATAGTGAATATAGTTAATTGACTAATGTTGAAGAAACAATAGCATTATATAGTGAATATAGTTAATTGACTAATGTTGAAGAAACTATAGAATTATATAGTGAATATAGTTAATTGACTCATGTTGAAGAAACAATAGCATACACATTATACATTATAAGGTACACATAAATATATCATATATATTATATATGTGTGTGACATTTATAGCATTTTCTAAGCTTTGTACACATAAATTTATGGTTGCATACACCTTTGTACGCCAAAATTCTATATTGTACACCTAAATTTCAAGTTGTGTACATCTTTATAAACCTAAACTTTAGGTTGTGTACACTTTGTACACCTAAATTTATGGTCGTGTACACTTTGTATACCAAAATTTTATGTCGTACACCTTTTGTACACATAAATTTCAGGTTGTGTACACCTTTGACCTCTCTACACCAAAATTTTATGTTGTACATCTTTTGCACCCATAAAGTTCAGGTTTACTAATTAATACAGAAAATGAAACTTAGGTGTACAAAATGTGTATAAAACATGAAATTTAGGTGTACAAAAGTGCACACTATGAAATTTATGTGTACAAAGGTGTACATAACCTTAAATTTATGTGTACAATAGGTGTACAACATAAAATTAATTTGTACAAAGCGTAAAAATGCTATAAATATATCATACACCTTATATATTATTATACAGTACACATAAATTTAGCATTTCTAACTTACTTAGTCAAACAATTGGTTCACTTCATATTTCTTTTGCTCTCAAAGAGACTTAGAATACTTGAAAATAATAATTATGAACTAAAAAATGAATCATATTAGTAATCAAAATTGTAAAAAATAATATTTCATAAAAGAATTTCATGTTATGTATACCTCTGTACACATATTCATGTTAAATATTAATAATTTAAAAGTAGAATAACAATACATTATACATAATATTTAGTGTATATTCCTATATAATAATACAAATGATCTTAAAGCTATTTAGTGTATATTCATATATAATAATATAAAAATACATTAAATGAGCCTATTGCTTTAATTGAGCATGTTCACGAACCTGCAATCGAGCTCTTCACGAGCCTGCACTCGAACCTGTTCATGAGCTTAGTAAACTATCATGTTCACAAGCCTGTTTACGAGCTTGTTCACGAACACAAATATGAGCCTCGTTCACGAGCTTTCCAGTGTTTAAGCTCGCTCTGTAATACCCCAGCCATTTCGGTTAAGATTCCTGTAGCTTTCGGATCAAGCCCAATTTGATATTGGATAATTGGAGTTTGGATTGATGAAGGTTTGGTGTTTATGATGACGATTTATGTGGGATAATGGTTAACTGATTTATTTTCGAGGTTTTAGGTGTTGTGGAGCCCCGGGAATGATCTGTGATAAGTTTGGAGATGAAAAACGTCAAGTATGTGGGCTGGAGTGTTGACAACGTATGTTAGAGGCAAGTAAGATGCACGTTATCTGGATTTTGATGATCAACGTACTTTGATATTGCAAGACATACTTGCTCCAATGTAAGATGTATGTTGGGTTTAAATAACGTATGTTGTGCCTTTGTTTTCAGATCCGACGTCACTAGTAGCTTGACAGCGTACGTTGTGGGTTGAAGACGTATGTTGTGAGCATGTGTAATGTGTGTTGCATGTGGGAATGACGTACGCTGCTTGGTTATTTCAATGAATAGTATGTTTTGATCTGTAGCTTCGTTTTAAACCCCAAAACCCAACCCTTTTGTCTGTCACTCTCATTTTTCACACTCTTTCACTCTCAGATCAATTCTCTCTTTTTCTCCTTGCTTCCCCAACGTTCCTAAGCATATGTAAAGGTAAGATTTCAATTCCAATCTCTTCTTTTCATCCATTTTATGCATTTAATCTTGAGATTTTATTTTGGCCATATTTGATTGGGTTTGAGATTTTGGATGATTCTGATGAAATGGATGTTTGAGGTTGCTAGAATATGTTAGATAGGACTTAGATGAACAGGAATTAAGCTTTGAATCAAGATATTTGATGAGTTTTTAGTGGAGCTAGGGTTAGGTTCAGTTTTGATGCAATTTTGAAAAAAATGAGTTATTCTTGATGAAATAATTTTACATTCATGTTCCTGAGGTCGAGATTGATCAATGTGAATGTTCAAAATTGATTTTTATTGGTTGAATAGAAATTTGTACTATTTTGGTAATTTACCACAGGGACTGAAAGTGATATTGTGCATTTTACGGACTGAAATTGGATTTCATATATTTAGAGAGTTAACTCATATATTTTTCGAATTCTGATGATTTAATTATGATTTTTTGAGTATTAGGGACTCATTAATAACTTTGGAATATTTTGGGGACTGAACTGTAATTTTAGAGTTCGAAGACCAAAGTATAATTTTACGTCAGAGTTAGATTTTTGACTTTTATGATTGGATCTTCATTCGAAATGGGGATTTGAGCGTTATGGGAGAGTTCGAGTCTGAATTTGTATTTTTATACATTTTGGTATCGCTACAGTACCAACATCATGTCTTTGATTCTATTTTGATAATTGTTTTAGCTTCGTATCCTGGTCAGCGAGATTAGCCAGCCACCAGTAGAGCTTGACTGGGCCTTGAATTTTAAGGTGAGTGGAATAACAGGTTTAAACACATAGACTGTGTCTTTCAAAGTTATATTATTTTTGTTGTGTCTAAACCCTTGCATGTAATCTGGAATTACTAAAGGATCAAAAATCCTAAAATTTGGCTTACATGAAAAATTCGCTCTGGAATTTATTACGTTTTTTGTAATAAATGTTTTGTTTGGAGTTTTGATGTTATCTGAAATAAATATTATGTTTTGATATTTATCATGGTTTCGGTAATAAACCATCTGTTTTAGTTTTGAAGATATTCTCTATTTAAAAAATGTTTTGTCTAGATTTAAGAATATGTTTTTTGAAACATGTGTTTTATTTTTGGGATTAAATATATTTTTGGAATAAATACTTTATTCAGTACTTTGAGATATTTTCGCTAATAAACGTTTCGGTTGAACTTTTGATACATCTGGCGAATAATATGAATGTTTGGCATGTTGTTTGTTCGGATATTTTTAAATAAATATTTGCATACATTTTCGGTAAATATTTTGATATGGGACACATTTGTTACGGGAGTAAACATAACATTTGGTATACTAATGTGAAAGCTCAGTTACCAGGGTAGATGGTAGCACTCAGTTACCAGAGTATGTGGTAACCTGTGTGTCTAGCTAGCACATGTGACTATATGTTTTTAGTGGCGGAGGTCCACATATGTTTGTAGTGGTGGAGGTCACATATGATCTAGTGGCAGAGTCCACGTATGATCATGATTTTGGATTTTGATATTGGTCCCATATTAGATTATTGGTTTGGGTATGTTTTGTTTGGGCATAATAATTTTAACGAGTCTGCATTATTGCTCATTTTTCCATAATATATTGTATTGTAGTTTGACAGGGTATATCTTGCTGGAGCACGTGGACTCCGATGCTCGCTGATAAGCCTAGATCAGTTTCTGTCAGTTATAGTTTTGAGACACTTAGGGTGGACGAGATACTAATTTGAGCCCATAAGGTTGTCGGTTGTTAGCTCTTTTGAGTCGGATATCATTTGGACTCTTAAGGTTCTAGTTTATTTGATATGATCTAGTCAACACAATGCTAGTATAATACGAGCGTATGATCAGTGATTACCAACTTTGTTTATCATCTAGCATGATGTTTTCATGGTATGATTAATGATTTTGACAGTGTTTTCGTTTTTGGATAAAATGGTTGGTTTGCATAAATGCATTTGAAAAGTTATGCTCTTTTTGGATATATAATCTTTGGTTATGTCGATCTTTTTGATATTTTTCTCTGAAAATATTTTGGAAAAATCAAAGGGATCTTCAGTAAACATTTTTTTGAAAGGAAATATTTTAGCTATTTCAGATTTTGGAAATTAATGTTTTTATTTAATTTATTCATTCAGACGATTTGGTGCCTGTTTATTGTCTAACTTGTTTGCGAGAATTTCGAAATGATTTTTTTCCAAACTATTATTTTGTATTTAGCATGTATATGTATATATACTTATATATATGCATGTAATATATATTTTGAACTGTTTTCAAAACAGTCTTTGTAAGGCACGTACGAGGCGATCTAGAGTGTCGTTTTCTCACTAGGGTTCTTACCCCTTTCTTTTCTGTCTATCTCGTTGGTTCTTATTTTCAGGTGATTTTAGTTTATTGTGATTTACCGACATTCAACACTTAGTGAGGTACTCTGGAGTTGCAGTCAGTGCCCTTTTGTTCAGACCCAATTATTATTTTGTTAGTTGCTCCACACCGGTATACTTGTGGGTGTTTGATTTCGTAAATCTGTTTGATATTTAAATATGATTTATTATTTACCAAATATTTTATTATTATGGAAACTTATGTTTTATACAAGTTTGGATTTATTTATTTTATTAAACTTAATTGGTTTTGAAATATTTTTAAATAGATTAGTTTTAGTTCTGTTCTCCGAGGCTTGTGCAAGATGGGTCGAGCTTTTATAAACGATTTGCTTTGTACGCCAGTTATGGTCCAGATACAGGTCGTGACAGGCTCATTTATGAAGTCGAGCTTCAAATTTTGTTCAAGTTCGGTTCATTTATTATCGAGTCCAGTCGTAAACAAACTTTTACCAAACCGAGCTCCGAGCCACTCGCGAGTAGCTTGGCTCGTTTACACCCCTACCTATGGCCATTATTGGCCCATTCCAGTTGTGGTGATTGTAGTTGAAGAGGGTTAAGCTTCATTCATATATTGTCTTAAAGTTGGATTGATGGACTTACAGATAAATTTATTACTTGACGAGATGTTTTTCAAGCTTTAGGATATTTGAAGCTTTAAGTTTTAAGCCTAGGATTCTTAGAGTTTGAACTCTTATAATTTGTTTAAGGATTCTATGCATCTAAGTCTACGGTCTTATTATGTGTTCTGAATTTTACAAAAAAAAGTGAGAAAGGATTGAGGTTCTTCATTTTTAACTCATTCGATGCTTAAATCAGTAAATTTGAACTCTAAAAAGCAAATAGAACACTTACCTTACTAATGAGATTTAAGAGTGTATTTATAAGTGTATTATAGTCATAATACAAACTCTTGTATTATGATTCGGTTGAGACTATTTCCCAATTGTAAGTTCTATTCAGTTCTATTGACCTCTTATATTTATTTAATATGTTTTGATGATGATAAATAATGACAATTAATGGTAAATAACTGTTAAATGAAATTGGATTAATTTGCATATTTTATAGGATAAAAGATGGTTGATTGAACTTATATAATTTATGAGCTTGATATGCTTCACTTAGTATTTATCATTGTATAAACTTATCATTGAGACATTGACATTATTAGTTAACAATTCAGAGTATGAAGTTTGATGTCTTTAAGGGAAAATATAAATTGAAAAATAAGAATATATTAAGAAAATATTGATTTGGACTTAATGTAAGTAAATGGGCTTTTATCTTGTTATGTATTTTGATAATTTATAAAAAAGAGTTGGGCCACAAGCATGAAGACTCAAAAGATTTCAACAAATAAAAAGTGGGCCAAAACAGCTAAAGCTCAAAAATAAAATGAAATACTTTCAGTTGTTAAGTACTCTTAGAGTAAAAGTTCTAATGAAACTTCTAATCGAAGAAGAGTTAAGCTCGGCACCTTTGGGAAACATACTAAATCGATCATTAAATCAAACCCAACAGCTCCAAACTTTATACAACGGTCAAACAAACATCTTTGGCTATAAATAAGACTCAATAAGCTTATGGAAAGTGAGAGAATTGATAAACTTATGCGTATTTTTTTCTAGAGCTAAAACTTGCATATTCACTTGTATTGAACTATTTTCTCTCATTAAGCTTATATTTGCAAATCCCTTTGAGAGAGTGTTTCAAATATATTTTTGTAACTTTGTTGAGAGTTTCCAATGTCTCTTAACACCCATGAAGTTAGGTTGGAGTAAAGGTTTTCAAGCACCTGTGAAGCTTGAAGTGATTAAGGAGCTTGTCCACATGAAGCAAGTGGTTGTATTGTTTTCCAATAAGAAGATAGTAAAGAAAACTCTCCAGTGGATACTTGGAGAGTGAATGTAGGCTTGGTTAAACCAAACCACTATAAATCTCAGATTTATTTTCTCTTTTTTCCTAAGCTCTTTACTTCTTATCATTTGTGCTTATATTGTTGCTTTGCCTAATCAATCTTGGTTTTATTAATTGTGTACCAAACTGATTCTAATTTTTAAAAACCAATTCACCCCCTTCTTGATTTACTATTTGGGCCAATAATTGGTATTAGAGTTTGTGTTTTTAAAAAAAATATTAGGATTAAACTCCTAAGAGCTAAAGATAAAAATGGCAAACTTAAAGTCTATTGCTAGTTATGAAGGTCTTGCTATTAATCGTGCTCCATTGTTTGAAGGTGAATATTATCTCTATTGGAAAACTAGAATGACGACATTCTTAAATTCAGAAAGCATTGATGCGTGGAGGATTGTTTCGGAAGGTCCATTTAAAGCACAAAAAGAAGTAAATGACATTCTTATTGACAAACCTATAGATGAATGAAAATAGTATGCAAACGGCTTGAATCATAAATCACAAAGCTATCCATATATTATTTGGTGCTCTTAGTGGCCAACAATTCAACAAAGTTCAAAGATGTCAAACGACTCACGAAATATGGCACACACTTGAGGTTACATATAAAGGAACAAATCAAGTCAAAGAAAAAAAAGCAAGCCTACTTGTTCATCAATATGAGCTTTTCAAAATGAAGCCCTATGAATCCATACAAGATATATTTGACCGGTTTAATGATATTATCAATGGTCTCAAGGCTTTGGAAAAAACTTACACTCACTCTAAGCTTGTAAGAAAAATCTTA
This sequence comes from Flueggea neowawraea, assembly GCA_948243855.1. NCBI lineage: Eukaryota > Viridiplantae > Streptophyta > Magnoliopsida > Malpighiales > Phyllanthaceae > Flueggea > Flueggea neowawraea. The sequence goes on from CAODLS011044183.1 coordinate 16,273, forward strand.
AGATCGCTTCCAAAGAATTGGTCTCCAATCAAAACTGCCATTCAAGAAGCCAAGGATTTATCATCTTTACCTTTGCAAGATCTTATGGGCTCTCTCTTAGCTCATGAAATGTCCATGAGAGAGGAAGAAGAAGACCAAGCCAAGAAGAAAAAGACCATTGCCTTGAAAGTTTCATGTTCTCCAAATGATGAAGAAAGTGAGGAAGAAGAAGATGATAAGCTTCTTATGATTGACAAGTTCAAAAAATTTCTCAAGAAGAAAGAAGATTTAAGAACTTCAAACGAGATCTCTCCAAAAATGATTTCAAGAAGAAAGAAACCGAAATCATTTGTTTTGAGTGTAAGAAGCCTGAACATGTAAAGGTCAATTGTCCTCTTCTCAAAATGAAGTACAAGAAATAGAAGAAAAAAAAAGCCATGGTAGCAACTTGGAGTGATAGTAAAGAGAATTTGGATGAAGAGGAGGAAGAAAAGGAAGTTGCAAGTCTTTGTTTCATGGCTTTGAAAGACAAGAATGAAGACCAAGAGGAAGTTTGTTTCATGGCTTTGAAAGAACAAAATGAAGAACAAGAAGAGGAGCTAAGTGATTCTTACTCTTATAATGAGCTTTATGATGCATTTGAGTCTTTGCTTAAAGAATATAAAAAGTTAGGATTAAAAAATGTAGATATTAAAAGGAAAATAAGTGTTCTTAAAAATGGTTAAAAACTTAAGCAAAGTGAAAATGATGACCTAAGGACAATACTTGATATAAGCAACAAAGAAATAAAAAATTTGGAAGATGACAAGAAAGAGTTGGTGGAAAGTGTAGAGAATCTCACTTTGTTCTCTTGCAAATTAACTCAAGGAAAAGACAACTTAGATAAAATATTAGGAAATCAAAGTTATTCTCTTCCAAAAAATGGTCTTTGATATGGTTTGCATAATTTTCAAAAGAATGCTAAAATGACATTTGTTAAGACTAGTAATACTTCATCTTTATGTTGCAATTATTATAGGAATTTTGGTCATATTGCATCTATGTGCAACATTAGGAAGAATGTTAGAATTAAACAAATTTGGGTTCCTAAAGGAACCATCCTACCTAACATGATAAGAACTAATCATGTTGGATCCAAGTACCATAAATCTCATCAACACAAATGAACAATTAGTGGATATATTCACTATGCCTATTGATGGAGAAAAGTTTAATTATATTAGAGGTAAACTTGGCATGCTTAAACTTTCATAAAATGTGATATAGAAACTTTGTGTGATGTTATGTTGTTATTTGTTCTTTGTTCAGAACTTCTGCTTAAATTTCTGTGCAATGACTTGATTTTTTTTTTGCTAAAAATTATGTATTTTGATGTTTCACCTTGTTGTATGCACTCAAAATAAATGATTTTTTATTGCCAACTCAATTTTATAATTTGTTTTAAAGGGTTATATATTGCAAGTCATACACTTTTTGTCTTTTGCAATCATATGTATGATTTTGCGTAAGTAATTCATCATCATGATATATTCTCTTTTGAATAACTATTCAATGTTTGTTATTTTTTTTATGATGGGTTTTTCTCTACATCTCCCACTACTATTTCTTTTGAAAAAAGAAAAAAGAAGTGATTATTTAAAATTTTCTCTTTCCATATGTCACATAGTAATTTAAAATTTTCTCTTTCTTCAAGTTTGACATCATTAGAATCACTCATCATTATGTCTTTCTCTTACAAATTTAGTTTAACCACACCCCCACATGTTTTATAATAATTGTTTTTCACATGACATATTCTTATTTACATTTATTTTAAAAAAAGGAGAATATTGAAATTGATGGCAATTTAGTTTTAAGATGTTTAATAAATAAACATTCTTGATTCTTCTAAAATAATCATATATTTTTCTTTTGAAAAATCAAAATGACTTGGATTTTTAATTGAGGGGGGCTATTATCGATGTTTTGCGTAATATTAGATGCTTATAGTAAGTTATATAGAAGGAGTTCTTATTTGTAATGATCTCTTGACATATATTGGATGATCATTTATTTCAAAATAAAGGGAAAAATATTGTTAATTAATAATAGGGGAAGAAATGTTTTGGTGCATTATATTTCTTAACCTTGGTTATTTCTTAATATTGATGCATTATGTTTTGTTGATCCCTTGACATTATATTCATATATATTTTCAAATAGGGGGAGAAAATTCATACCCTCTTAATTCTTTTTCTTGATGTTAAATAGGGAGAGAATTATTTGATAAAAAAAATATGCATGTGACTAAGTGGGAAATATATTAGTTGGTATAGGATTTGTCATCATCAAAAAGGGGGAGATTGTTAACCTCTTATATTTATTTAATATATTTTGATGATGACAAATAATGATAATTAATAGTAAATAATTGTTAAGTAAAATTATATTAATTTGCATATTTTATAGGATAAAAGATGGTTGATTAAACTTGTATAATTTATGAGCTTGATATGCTTCACTTAGTATTTATCATTGTATAAACTTATCATTGAGGCATTAATGCTATTAGTTAATAATTTGGAGTATGAAGTTTGAAGTATTTAAGAGAAAAGATAAATTGAAAAATATGGATATATTAAGAAATTATTGATTTGGACTTAATGTAAGTAAATGGACTTTTATCTTGTTATGTATTTTGATAAGTTATACAAGAGAGTTGGCCACAAACATGAAGACTCAAAAGATTTCAACAAACGAAAAGTGGGCCAAAACAGTTGAAGCTCAAAAATAAAATGAAATACTTCCAGTGGTTAAGTACTATTGGAGTAAAAGTTCTAATGAAACTTATAATCGAAAAAGAGTTAAGCTCGACAGCTTTAGAAAACGTGCTAAAATAGTTACTAAATCAAACCCAACGGCTCCAAACTTTATACAACGGTCAAGAAGATATTTTTGGCTATAAATAGGACTTAAGAAGCTCAAGGAAAGTGAGAGAATTGATCAATTTATGCATATTTCTTTCTAGAACTAAAACTTGCATATTCACTTGTGTTGAGCTATTTTTTCTCATTAAGTTTAGATTTGGAAATCCCTTTGAGAGAGTGTTTCAAACACATTTTTGTAACTTTGTTGAGAGTTTTCAAGGTCTACTAACACCCTTGAAATTAGGAAGGTTGTAAAGGTTCTTCTAACACCATGAAGTTAGGTTGGAGTAAAGGTTTTCAAGCACCCGTGAAGCTTGAAGTGATTAGGGAGCTTACCCCCGTGAAGTAAGTGGTTGTATTGTTTTCCAAGAAGGAGATAGTGAAGAAAACTCTCCAGTTGATACTTGGGGAGTGGTGAAAATACAGTTGGTCCTAATGAGAATGACACTCCAAGAGGGGGTGAATTGGATATTTAACAAGTTCAAAACTTTGATCAAAATCTTTTGCAAATCAAAGCAAATAACAAAGTCTTTTACAATCAAAATCAAAGTAAATCACCAATTCACAAACAAGATAAAACAAATATAGAGCAAGATAAGGAGAGTAAGAGAGAGAGAAAATCAAAGCCCGATATTTATAGTGGTTTGGTCCTCTTGACCTACGTCTACTCTTCTAGATCCACTAGAGAGTTTTAATCAATTATCTCTCCACTTTCGGGTGGAGGAAAACCGTTTACAACAACTTGTTTTTGCGGGATATATAAGCAAATTGTAACACCTTATTTTTACGGGATCAAGAAGAAAACCGTAACACCTTGTTTTTATGGGACCAACAAGAAAACCATTACACCTTGTTTTTACGGGATCAACAAGAAAACCGTTACACCTTGTTTTTACGGGATCAACAAGAAAACTATTACACTTGTTTTTGCGGGCTCAACAAGCAAACTGTTACACTAGTTTTTTACGGGATCAACTAGAAAACTGAATCACTAGTTTTTGTGGAATCAACTAGCAAACCGAACCACTAATTTTTATGGGATCAAATAGCAAACCGAACCACTAGTTTTTGCGGGCTCAACTAGCAAACCGTTATACCTAGTTTTTGCGGAATATACTAGAAAACAGCTCACCTTGTTATAAGGACAAAACAAGAAAACCAACACTAGTTTTTTCTAAGCTCACTAGCAACCTCTCTTGTTTTTCAAAGACTTTACAAGGAAACCTATCTACTCTCAATCAAATACTTTGATTGTTATAAAATCAACCCAGAACTAATATTGCAAGTGAATAGCTCAAATGGGTTATAAAGGCAGAAAAGAGAGATAAAGTGAATAGCAAGTTTTAGCACAGGTCTCTCTTACTTCTCTTCTGACCTGGGGTGTCTATTTATAACTACTTGAAAGAATATAGTCGTTGGAGCCTCGAAGTAGCCGTTGTAAGATAAAACAAATCTTGTCCAGTAGCAATGTCATCCTCCACTATGTGTGTAGCCACCATCTACATGCGCAGTAATTCGTTCCAACTGAGTTCCACGTGCTATGTATGCAAGTCTACGTGCATTGATAGAACTTTAGTGATCTCAATTTTGTGTAAATCAGCATCTACGTGCTTAACTCTATTGCACTGCGTGCTTTGCTCTGTATTCCAGAATGTACATTTTTACCTAGTGGCTTGCTACATACGTTTCATGGCCTTCAATGTGTGTTGTCATTCTGTCAAGGTATGCACCTCTGATTTTGCATGTGATTTGTGCCAGGAATATTCAAATTCAAATTCCCAAGGAACGTCTTGGCTTTGTCAGATAGTCCAGCTCATATCATCTGATGCCTTGGTGTTTCTTGCTCTGTGCGTGGCTCATTGTGTTGACCTGATATTCTCTGAATCTGTGTCAGATGATATTCACTTTTGAAATTCTAACACAGTGTAATAGAATTTGGCTTTATTCCAGTCAGGTGTTGTCTACGTGCATTGCTCTTTCTTCTATGTGCGTAGTTCCTTGTTCTTAACGTGCCTCAGCTCTTGCACTTTTTTCTTCATCAATCTGGATGCTAATCAATGTGTGTTGCACTATATGCTGCGTGCATAGATGAGTATGAATATTTCCCAGTAGCATCTTCTTCTCATCTATGTGTATTGTAGGCTCTGTTGTGTGCGTAGAACTTAGCTATGCATCCTTCAACGTGCTTTGATGACTCATAAGGTGCTTTATGGGTATATATGAGCAAGTTTGCAACTTTGCACCTCTTTTATGGATGTTTTGTATTCATCATCATCAAAACAGAACTCAACATGTTAGACTGAACTTTATTCGAGATAAGAGCGAAGAGATGTTGTTCTCCATGGAAAAGGTAGCCATAGAAGACAATCTTGCAAATATGTTGATTAAGCTTATCACTACAGAAAAGTTCAAGCATGGCTTGGACTTGGTTAATGTTTGCAAAGCTTAAGCTTGATGTCCTTTGGGGAGCACAAATGAGTGATTCTATATTCTGAGTTTGAAAGAAGACGGAAAAATCAATTCAAGGTGGAGACTTATTGAGATGAATTAATCTTTTCAGTTATATGTTGAAGCCACTTGGTGATTTGTTGAGGGAAGCAAGATATAGAACGGTTTGATGAGAAATGAGGCATTTTACATCATTTCTAGGAATACACAGATGAATACAAACTATGTACAGAGGGCCTAAACCATAGGAAGAACAGTGTAATGTTCTATTTTGATTAAGGGAGGCATACTAGGAGGGCATGGCCTAAGACAAGGCATGTTCGTGTGTCTGACCGTATACCTCTCTATCCACTTTATTTTCTTTGGTTCAACAGTGTTTTTGACCGTGTCTTGTATGCCTTGGATTACGCCTTGTTGTTCAGCATGTGCAGCAACAATTTGGACAAGTTTTAGGGTTTGGAATGGTATATTTTGACTAGAACACTTGTAAAACAAATAAACAGGTGGCTTAGGAAACATATGTAAGGTTTTGGCCAACTTTCATAGTGAATAAAGAATTGTTCGCCTCTGTCCATGGATGTAGATCAAATTGAATGAACCACGTAAATTCTATATTCTTGTGTGTGTGATTGTTCCCTTTACATTCCGTATATTCTATTCATCTTGCCTAACATTAATAATTAAGGTCAACAACTGCAAGAATGGTGTTGGCATGACCAAAGCAGATTTGGTGAAAAATCTTGGCAAAATTGGTAGGTCATCTACAAAGGAGTTGATAGAAGCACTAGAGGCAGGTGGTGTTGGATTTGATTCTGCTTGCCTTGTGGCTGACAAGGTTGTTGTGACCACTAAGCGCAATGATGATGATCAATATGTTTGGGAGTCTCAGGTTGGTGGTGGTTCTTTCACTGCTACTATAAGGATGTGAATGGAGAGCCATTGGGTAGAGGAACCAAAGTTACACTCTTCCTTAAAAAGGACCAGCGGGAGTACTTAGAAGAGAAGAGAGTGAAGGGTATGGAGAAGGAGGTTGACGGAGAAGCTTGTGCAGTTATTGGAGATGACGTAGGAATTGGGAGTGAGGTGGCTATGATGCTTTTTGGTGTAATTCCAGGTAAGATAGTTCCTTGTATTATTGGGGTTGACACGACATTACCCTAAAAAAAGTAGTGTATTCCAAATGAATTAATTTTGCATAGTGTATAAGATCTTCAAAAAGAAAATTTACATGATCATGGTTGTGTTTTGCAATTCAGTAATACCTTTACAATGAAAATGTTACACGAAGAGACCTCTTCAATGTATTTGCCCGTAGCCCCATCCAAGAAGAGGACATCGTCGAACCCATTGGCTTGTGCTTGCTTCACGACTTGAAAAACCTACCACAAATAGCATACACAAATGAGCAATAAGGTTGAACTCGAGGTTTGAAAAAAAATATATATACATATATATTGACAAGTAATGAATACCGGAGCATAGTTGGTGATACTTTTAATGCCTCCAGTTCCACCATATATGGAACGATGTTGCTTGCTCTCTATGAGTAAGTTCACGTATGTCCGACTACCCTAGATTAGCAACAAAAATTTATCATTTCCTATTGGATATGATTATTAACTACGTAGAGCTATTCTTCTATGAATTGATGGCATAAAAATTACAGACCTTGTAAAAGTTGCCGATAGGCGAAGCAAATATAAGAAAAGAAGTTTCAGGAGCTGGTCCAATTCCCAAAACAGATCCACTTCCAATAAGAAGAGGCCTTAGGTACAATGACCCTTTGCCGTGGGGAGGCACCTGTTCCACACGAATAATCTTGGTTTTTAGTTTTTTTTTTTTCATAGAAATGAAGATATTAAAATTAGAAAGCATAATTAACTATATTAAATTTGTTTTCTAAATTAAAAGACAGAGAAGAAAACGAGTTTGCAGTTTTCTAAATTTATAAAAACTTTGAAGAACATTTTTATGTAACACGAATTATGCTTGGTTAATGGGGAGAAGGGTTCCAAAACCATTAGTCTTGTGATTTGTAGGTGATTTGGTTCAAATAAAAATTGGAGGTAATTCTTAAACCCTATTCTTAATAAACTCAATACACCAAGTATTACTCATTTAAGTCGTTATTGTATTCGAACTAGGTAATATATAATAGATGGGATCGATACAAAGTTTAGGTGAATATACCCAACGACTATTGGCGAGGGCTGTTTGTTTTACGGCATCCACAAACTGCTTTGTCGATGGGGCTGTCATAAACAATCTTTTTGCACCCATTTGCATTCGTAAAGCATTCTCTTCTGGTCGAAATAGCATAATTCCTCCATCTTCTCTCATATAAGCTTTTAAACCTTCAAACAATCCCTGTATACGAATCATGTAACAAGTAATTATTCATTTTTGTTCATGATGTTTGCAAGTAATTATGGCGGTAACAAGTTTACAAAATCACCGATTAAATTCTGATTGATCATTTTTAGGTAAATTACCTGTCCATAGTTGAGAATTCCAGAGGATGGGCTTATCTCAAAGTTACCATAACGAACAAGGTTGCCATGTGAAAACTTTTCCCCAACTGGGCATTTCATAATGTACATATAATCAGTTGTGGTCAGACCAAAACCTAGTTCATCCCAATTCATGCTTGCATACTTCTCATCAGTAGCGTCACTGCCATTCCCAACATTAATCAAAGGAATAAGAACAATTTGTATTCTTTTAGTACTTAATTTCAAAACGTACAAGGAATTGAAAATGCAATGTTAATAGGTTTATAATTCAACGATATTAGAGTCACTTGAGTTATACGACGTCAAAGATTAAAGAAGTTATTAATATGTACCTGGTTGAGTTTGATTGAACAGAGGGAGGCCCGTACTCGTTGTAGCAATTGTCGCAATGTAAGGATACAATTTCGGTTTCGAAGAACTTGTATGACAGAAGAATCTAGGAACTGTTAGCAGCCAAGGCCTTGTAAATGTTCTGTAATTGAAAGCAAGTTTAGAAGCAGTTCCACTCCAGAGATATTAGATGTTAATTGTTCATGCAGTAGTTAATAAGGAATCTCCAAAAATTAGGAGATATATATTGACGAGCCCTAATGAAATGAAATAACAAATCTAACAAATAGAAAACGATAATGTTGTTCTACTTTAAAAGGAATCATCGTTTTTATTAATTCAGATCATAACGGAACTGAAATTCATAGTTTAAAATGAGATATATTACCGTAAATTGAAAAATAAGACACAATCTGATCTAACTAATAGATGAACCAATGGTTCACTAACCTCTTAACATAATTGAATGAAACATATATGAATTAATCTACTTTTTTAAAGTGAGTATGCATTTTAAAAATTCACATGAAACATTAGAAATTTGACCTCTTGATAGATAGTTTTTCAACGTGAACATGCTAACCAATGAACCAATATTTTATTGGTACTGCATAGATTTGTTTAATCAAGGTAAAATTGAGTTTTTTTTCTTTTATAATTTTTTGTAACTCAAGGTCCTATATTAACTGCACGGATTAGGATCTCAACCGAACTATGACTCATGCAAGCAGTTACATACTCATCAAAAAATGTAAATAATCATATATATTAACATATGTGAACATTTCTTTTGTGAAACTCATGATTTAGTAAAAAGAAAATACCTACAGCACACATAGCTCCAAAACAAAAGGCCAATTAAATGTTCAGAAATTCAATATAGAACTGGAAATGCAAATAAACACACCTTAATTGGAAGGGAGACTAGAATCTTGTAGTCTTGTCCCGAATTTCACTTCCCTAAACAATGCCTTAATATAGGCAGATTCACTTCCAAATTTTAAGGCTATAATAGAATATTGTTCGACTTTAGGCCCAACTGCCTCCAAAAATAGTCGCTGGTGCTGGCTGTGAAATTTGTTTCACCAAAACGTAACAACACAATGTGTTGCATCACAAGAGTAACACAAATGTTCGTTTCTAAACAACAAAAGTCGTGATTCCACCTATAAGTTGTAAGCAAAAACTTGGTTTAGTGTAACCCACTCGTGGACCAAACAAAATATTCCGTTTGAACATTGTTTAGATTCTAGTAGTTGTGATTGCAGAGTAAAAATGGACGTTATTAAGTATATTCACACCTGAGTTTGAGAAATAACTAATTGTTTCCTTAATTATACGTTCAATTAAGAGGAGCAAAAATGTGTAATGAAACAAAACATGGTTGCATCAGCCAACCAAAGAAAAAACTAATTTTTTTTTCTTTGCCTGTAAACACGAGGAGTAAGCCATCAGCCCATATTTCGTTCTACAGCTGCCTATGTCAACCAATCAAGTTAATAATTAGCTAATCAAAATTGAAGATAAGGGTGAGATTGAGTCTGCAACACTTAGTATATATAACTTAATTCTTTAGTTCAAATACATATACACGGATCACAGCCCCTTTAAACTCCTCTTTTTAAATACTCATAACAGCTCTGAACATCTTCATCTCTGTACAAAACTTTCACATAAAAAGAAACTCTTTTCTTCATGGAATCAAAGCAAGAATAAGCTAAAGGTAATTCTGAAAACTTAGAAGCTCTTGACAACACTCTATTTGCTTCGTAGTTTTGAAATTTCTAGATATAGAATCTCTGAAAACTCAAAGAATGAAACTTGTATATTTATGTGTCTAGTAAATTTCTGTAAAATGGTTTGATTTAATTCTGTTTCGTTTTACATTTATGGTTGAAAAAGTGTGAACTGCCCTGTTTACAGATTCAGTAGGAACAGTCTGCTATGAAGCTGACTTTGGAGACCTTAGAGACTTAATTTTGAAACGGAGAAAATATGAAAGTTGTAGATATTCATATATTATAACTTACTGTCAAAGGAAATAGTTTAATTCCATGTATGGAGGGAGTTATATTTGTTTAGTTAAGAGTGTTCAGATTTATTGTTCCATCCAATAACGTTTGATTCTAGGTTCAGATATAAACTTTACTGCAACTTCTGTGTTTTGAATTACTCTCTGATATTTTCCAGACACAGGGATATGAGAATCTAGTTTCTAAATTCATAAACTAATCTTGAATGGGATTTGTATGGAGTAAACTATGATCATAAAAATGAGTGAAGAGCAAGCTGCCTGTTACAGACCCTGACCTGAATTGAAAAATTTACCAAATATTGTAAAAATGGAATTAGAACACATGATTTATATGGTTAGAAATATGTTTTTGTCTAGTTTTTGAATCAATTTACAGAACTCAATTTAGTAGTGAAATGAATGAACTATGATGGAATTACTAAGAGATGTCCAACCTGACCTGTAACTGGAACAACGCAGCAATTAGTCTGACTTTGCAAATTCACCATAAATTATAACAATTTAATTAGGACTCATATTTTATATGCACATAAAGCTTAATATGTGCACTTGCAGAAAAAAATTATATCAATTTATTTGGAAATCTGTAGCTCCTGAAACGTTAAATAGAACATAAACTATTCAGTTGAAACAAAACTAAGAAAAGCACTATAGGGACTGAACTGAAACTTCTTATAACATAACATCAAGAAGAGAATGAGAATAGATTCTCATAAGTTAAAGATGCAACTAGTTTATAGACTAAATAAATTTAAAGTTTTCGTCCTTTGCTAGAGTATAAGGATTAAATTGAATAAGAATTCATATTTAAGGGACTAGATTGTAATTTTATGAAATGTTTGATTTTCGACGAGAGCGTTAAATCTTTGATTGCAATAGAATTTTTGACGTCGTCGGGATTTTGAGGTTCACATTTGCATTCCATGCATACTCTGTAACACTACAATACCCTGCCGTATTTGACTCCGATATAATTTGTCTATTTTCAATTCTGTTGTCTGCTTTTAGTTTCGTCTGATTTCCAAGGTGCCGGCCATCCACCGGTGGTTTGTGATTTTGGATTATTTGGCACATCGTCCAGGTAAGTGCGATGACAGTTCTAAACACATAAACTGTTTCTTCTAAATCTATATATATATATATATATATATATATATATATATTAAATTTAATTTATGCTTTGCATATCTGTCTGTTCTGTATACTATATACATATATTATGTTAATGACTAATCTGCTGAAAAATGAATATGACTTCTAATATTAATTATTTTATTATATTATAAATCTGTAATTTTAAACATTATATATTATGATTAGTAACGTATAATTTAAAAATTATTTGATGTAAATCATTATATATATATTATAACATACTCTGTAATAATTTTTGTTATTAATTATTTGTCTAGTTATATATGTATATATATAAATATATATATGTATAAATATTCTCTAGATAAATATATTTAATGTGAAATATGTTCGATTATATTCCTAATAAATATCTGTATGGTTCGTATGCATGACTTCTTTAAATACGTTCGATAATAAAATCTAAATATCTACTCGAACATGTCTGTTTTGCATATCTGAATATGCTTATATTCTATCAATTATTACATCTGTCTGGTATGTTTGAATTCTAGGAATAATTAATTCAATTATTCTAACTTTGACTCAGGACACCTAAATGCGAGGTAGCATAGTCTTGGTATACCAATACTCAGTCAAGACCCTAGTTATTAGGGTAACATGGTGACTCGTGTGTATTACGCAACACACGTGACTCTTTCTATTTTATGGTGGCATCAGTCCACACGTCTGCTTCTGATTATGTCTTCTTCTGGTCCCGTGTCTGGTATTAATTAAAATAACCGTCTGCTATGTTTTGAATAAATAATTGATTACGGCTGATCTCTGTATTAGTAAGTCTGTGTCATTGATCATACCCCTATAATGTATTTTTGCTGTGATCTGGAGAAGTACATCTTGCTGGAGCTCGTGGACTGCAATGCTCGCGGATATACTTTTATGATCAGCATCTGTATGTTTCATCTTTGAGACCCTTAGGGTCCCGGGTACTATTTGAGACCTCTAAGGCTGTTATCTGTTTAACCATTTTGAGCCGGGTACTGTTTGGGCTCTTAAGGTTGCTAGTTTGTCTGTGATCTTGTCTGACACAATGTCAGTATATTATGGACGTATGATCACTGATAGCAGAATAAGTCCTGATCTCTATATGCATAGTAATTATTTATGTGCATGTCATCTGTAATCTGGTATATATAGATATATGTACGAAATTCTATTATAACATCTATCTGATAATTATTATACTTGACTGTATGTTGTCTGCTTTGCCTACAAAATATTTTTTGGATATATATATTTTTTAAAATAATAAATTATATATATGTCGTATGTTATATATAACTGATACTATTATTTCGTATGACTGCCTCTATTGTTTGCTATCTGTGCAAACCGTTTTCGAAATGAATTTCTGAACTACTATCTACATATACGAGTGTATACTATCAGTATATGATTATATATGCGCATGTGGTATTTTTTGAAAACATTTTTAAAAAAGTTTATGTGATGTCCTAGAGGCGATCTGGAATGTCGTCTCTCACTGAGTTTTTTCACCCCCTCCTTTTAACATTTTTCAAGTTAGCTCGGCTTTTATGATCAGTGAGGATTTATGCTCAGCAGAGAGTACCCTTTTGTTCGGGCCCAATTCGTATGATTATGTTAATTGCTCCACACCGATCGTTAGTGGGTTTCTAGGTATTATGTATTGTATATGTTTCAGTTATACATATTTTATACTTATCATGATTTAAATTATATATTATGTAGACATGATAATGTTTTAATTTGTTAATGTTATAATTTATAATTGTTTGAGAATGTTTGGGTATACGAAATGGTTAGAAGTTCTGTTTTTCTGAGGCTTGTGCGAGGTGGGCGGGGCCTCTGGTGCGGTTCGCCTCTTATGCTGGTCATGATTCATTTTTGGATCGTGACACATTATCTTCCTATTAAAACAAAAAAAATAAAATAAGAAACGCAAATATATGAGGACCATCACATTGTCTTCCTATCTAGGTCTCATCAATTGCTCCCCGCTCTTTTCTCGGATTCTTTGAAGATAAGAGTAAAAAATATGTCATGTGAAGCAAATGCTTTTTATATTTTTAGGCAATTGCAAAGCAAGAGACCTGAGGACCATTCACAAATAAATTTCTTTTCAAGGGAGTGTTGTTACAATTTTTCAGAGGTCTAGGTACTCAATCTGATATTTGCCAATTAACTACTGAGTTCACTCACTGTAATTCTCAACTCGGGACCGTTTCCTTCTATCTTTTTCTTCCTATTTTGGCACCAACTATATTCAATTTGTTCCAATTGGTAAATCCATTCCAATTTGGATATCCTTTTTTGTTCCGGCGATAATCTGATTGACTCCTAAATTCCAAATGATTTTTTTTTTTCTGAAAAATGCCTTCCGGCTCCAATTTGATAGCTTAATTTTTCCAAATTTATTTTTGATGAACAATCGTTCCTATCCGCCAGCGTATTTTTCTTTGCTTTTCTCTTTTTCTTTCTTCATTCTCTTCTTCTTCTTTTCCTTTTCTTTTGTTGTTCCTGTCTTCCTTAATTATCCTTCCACCTATTGGCACCGTTTGTTGCATCAAAAACTGCCACGCACACATATTTGCTAATGTAATACATGCATACATGTTTTATTTGCGGCACCGGACGAATGACCATGTTGCTCTCTCTTCTAATTTCATCATGGCCGTGAGGCTCACTGTGGCTAACATGAGCTGTTTGATTAATTGAACCAGAAGCGAGTTTATTGCCATGCAATTCCATGAACTATTCTTGCTTCCTTTACACTGAACGTTATTTGTCTGTTATTTTATGTTTTTGCCGCTTCAATTTTTTTTAACAACTCTTTTTTTTTATCTTATGTTTTTGTTGTTTTTTTTTCTTTTTACAGCAATGGTCTTGGGCGGATTGTACCGGTGGCGATAGCGGTGATGGTTTTGAAAGAAGACAATGTTGTTTGAGTCTGTTATGGACCAGATCACTTGCCATTGTTGTCATGGACCAGACTATTTGTCATTGCTGCTGTGGACTAGACCAATTGCCATTGCTGTTCATGGATCAAACCACTTGTTGTTGTTTATAGACCAGACCACGTGTCGTTACTGTTACCCTCACCACCACGTGTGTGTTCAGGAGCCACATTTGGAGAACTTCACCCCTACTACCACGTGGGCATTCAGGAGCCACTTCCTAGAGGACTTCACCCTCACTACCGTGTGGGTCTTCAGGAGGAGCTGTATTTTGGAGGGCTTAACCCCCACTTCTGCATGGGTGTTTAGGAGCTGCCTCTTGGAGGAATTCATCCCCACTATCGCATGGGCATTCAGGACTTCACAACCCCCACCATCGTGTGGGCGTATAGGACTTCATCATTCCCACCATCGTGTAGGTGTTCAGGACTTCATCATCTCCACATCATGCGAGTGTTCAGGAACCACTTTTGGAGGACTTCATCCCCACTACTGCGTGGGCATTTAGGACTTCATCATCCCTTCCATCGTGTGGGTGTTTAAGACTTCATCACCCCCACATCATGTGGGTGTTCAGGAACCACCTTTTAGAGGACTTCATCCCCACTACCGCATAGGTGTTCAGGAGCTGCCTCTTTGAGGAATTCACCTACACTACGGTGTGGCGTTCAAGAATTCATCACCCCTACCATCGTGTGGGTGTTCAGGACTTCATCCCCCCCACATCATGTGGGTGTTGAGGAATGACCTTTTGGAGGACTTCATCCTTACTACCGCGTGGGCGTTTAGGACTTCATCACCCCCACCATCGTGTGGGTGTTCAGGACTTCATCACCCCCACATCATGTGGGTGTTTAAAAACCACCTTTTAGAGGACTTCATCTCCATTATTACATTAGTGTTCAAGAGCTTCCTTTTTGAGGACTTGTGGCTTCTTGATGGTTCACGATTCATGACTTGGCTCATGATTTGTGGCTCGTCAACTCGGAGAGTTCATCAACTCACCTCGCCGAGCTCACCAACTTAGAGAGTCCTTCATCACCAACTCGCCTTGTAGAGTTCACCATCTTGACTTCATATCGTACAGTTCATGATCTCCATTCCACCTAGTGGAGTTCCTCTCATAGGAAGGTTTAGTATATCCTCGTGGAGTTCATCTTCTCATAAGGTTTAGCATATCGACCCCACCTAGTGGAGTTTTTCATCTTTCCGTAGAGTTCATCTCTTCGTGGGGTTCGGCATCTAGATCTCGCCTTGTGGGGTTCTCCATTTCCTCATGGAGTTCACCTCATTGGGAGGTTAGACATTTCCTCATGTAGTTCATCAATTGATCAAGTGGAGTTCTTCAGGAAGTTTGTCATTTCAACTCAACTTCGTGAAGATCATCATCTTCATCATCCTGATGTTCATCTTCCATTCCACTTAGTGAAGTTCGTCATCCTCACCATGCTGGTGTACAAGGACTTTCCACTAAGTGATCGTGATGAGGTTGGAGTTCTTATTCGAAGACATTATTTTATCTACTACTCTTATTCATGTGCTTTTCTTTCCTGCAATTTGCATGTATCGTTGCTCCCTAATCATATGTCCAAATGACTTTTGGGCAAGTGATTTTGTGGGGTCTTAATAGTAATAGTAGTTAAATCGTTTGTTGAGGACGAAGTAGATAAATTGTCGCATGCGTTCATGTCAATTCCATTTGGGGTTTCATTTGCTACATGTCTTAGCCAATAAACCATTGCGTGCGGTCATGACAATACCACTTGGGGTTCACTTGTCACTCGTCTTAGCGAGTACACAGTTACGTGCGTTCATGACAATACTACTTTGGGGTTTCACTTGTCATATGTCTTAGCGAATTATGGAGTTGCTTTCTTTCTGGACGAGACCTTATGTTAAAGAAGATTTTCTACTAGCCATTGCTTTAGCTAACACGCATATTTGATGGCAGTGGTTCCTAGGCCTTTATCTAGTTTTAGGCACTAGGTGTTATCACCCACTTAGATTTTTAATTTTGGCTTATCATTAAGCATCTTGTGCACCTGTTGAATGCGTAAACAAAGGGCATGCTTTTAGAATGCAACTAGATTTAATTGGCCTTTTGTTTTGGAGCTATGTGTGCTGTAGGTATTTTCTTTTTACTAAATCATGAGTTTCACAAAAGAAATGTTCACATATGTTAATATATATGATTATTTGCATTTTTTGATGAGTATGTAACTGCTTGCATGAGTCATAGTTCGGTTGAGATCCTAATCGGTGTAGTTAATATAGGACCTTGAGTTACAAAAATTACAAAATTACTCCTTATTTCTCTAAAATTACAAATCTAACTCTCATGTTTCTAAAATTACAAATCTGGACCCAAGTTTTCAGAATTTACAAATCTGGGTGTCAACTTCCCAAAATTACGAAAATACAATATCAAAACTTTATTCTCAAAAATACCGACTTTCGATTCGGCCGACAAAAATCAAAACTAAATATACCTATGGGTTCATCTCAACCTCAAGAACATTAATCCATCAACAATTTCCTCAAACAAACAACCAAATCATCAGAAAT
>CAODLS011044394.1:0-21906 GCA_948243855.1 Flueggea neowawraea
AACAAATAAGCATGCAAGTCTTGCCCACAGCACCATCTCCCACAGTCACACACTTGATGAACCTGGAAGCGCTTGAAGCCATTCTTGAAAACAAGGAAACGAAACCTTGCCAGAAAAGAAACCAAAGATGGAAACTTTGGACGAAAAGAACAAAAAGGAGGTGAAAAGAAAGAAAATAGGGGAAAAAGGGGGTTAGCTTGTTAGTGGGAAAATTAATCAAGAGTGTTTTTGATTCAAAGAAAGAGAGAAGAAGGTGGAGGTGGTGGATCACATGATTCTCACTCCTTCACTAGACATTTTGTGTGCCCGATTCACTCCTCCTCTCTCTGCAAGACTGCTTTTAGTTGTGGTTATGGTTTGGCGAATAGTGATTGGATTTGATTATGAATTTGTTCCTCTATTTGGGTTTCGTTAAAGAAATTATGAGTGTCACAGACTGCGGTGTAATTGTAAAGAAGACGGGTTGGGGAGAAATGAAGACACTATGGAGTGTGTTGGGAGGGAAGGTAGTAAATAGCGGAGCAATACTTGTGTTTCCTTCCGTCACTCTCTGCCAGTCTAGCCCTTGATGGCGCGTGCATCCATTAACATTTTTATTACAACTTTTAGTCCTCCATTATTTTTTTCTTTCACAAGATCCAAATTCTAGCTTGTAAAATTTTTGCATAGTGTCTTTTTTCGACAAAATATAATGATAAAATAGAAAAATTGACAATATAATGATAAAATAGAAAAATTAACACGTATTTTAAAAATATATATAATATATTAAATGAAAATACTGTAAACTAAACCCACATTGATGGTTAACAAAATATTTAACTTGTATAATTATTACTCAAACATAATAGTTGCCGCGGGTCTTGTAGCCAAACGGTAAAAACAACCACAGTTGATGCATGTATCCGAAGTTTTACCACGAACAAACACAATCTAAAACTCTTCTTAGAAAATTATATCACTCGAAGGTATTTTATCACTTCTTTTCTTCCCTTCTGTGTTTAAATTACACTCAATACTTCAAATTTATTTCGGTATTCCTATGTTGCAAACGTTTGTACTGTAATTTTTTTTATCAGAGTGAGTAGAAGATAAGCGTCTTTTAGCTTACAATACTCTTGAAAAATTGTTAATAATTCAATGAATTAATACAAATGATCACTCTTTAGGATTGAGGGCCGCATCCCCAACAATGCTCCTTATCATACTTTTTAAAATAGTTTTTTTAATCTCTTTTTTTTATCTTAATTAGTATCCAAAATTGTACAATATTTTACTTTTCAACTCATTAATTAATATTTTATTATCAAAATTTAAGAAAAAAAGAAAAAAAAAAGTAAACAATGACTCCACATTTATATAGAGTTTTCATTCACTCTTTCCTCTTTTTTTTTATTAGGGAGTAAAATATTAATTAATGAGATGGAAATGGAGATCGAGTTCAAATTTCATAATAAATAATTGAAGAAAATTGAATTGAATATACTATTAGAGGGAATCAATATAAAGAGGTTATATCTACCACAAGTAGAGCAATTTGTAGTGGTGTATGACGGAACAAGAGAGGTCGCAAGTTCAAATCTTTTGAGTAATACTGTGTTGCTCGAAGGCTACCCAGTCATTGGTTTGTTGTTATATATACATATTGTCGGTCGGGAATGATTATGCAATGTCACATTGTTTAATTTTTAACGCGAAATTTTTTCTTAAGTTAGCTGTGATGTGTCAGACTAAACAACATTAGTTAAGCAAACTTAATTCGTTAAAAATAGATACAAATTTAAACACCTTATGGTTGAGTTTTTTTTTTTTTAAAAAAAGGCAGGCAGCCTGTTTTTTCTTCCTCTAGTCTCCAGTTCATGGTTGACTTCCCATGAGTTAAAAAAAATTATGTTACAAATATTTTATTTGTTTTATAATGATAAATAACTTGGGTGGAAGAGGATGTTATTTCTTTTTAAATGGTGTATATATATATACAAAATAATAATATAGATTATTGTCTTGATTGATACCTACTACGATAATCAATAATATAAATAGGTGAAAACTTTATGACTAATTTTTTTCCGAAAACTTTATTATATACATCCATGTTGACATATCGTATTTCAAAAAAAGTAGTGGTTGAGCTATTATTTTACACATAGCATTGCATTTAACGTTTGGGTCATTCATGGGGACCATTGAATTCATACATTTTGTTTGGCTTTTCCATCACAATTTACTCTAAGTAGACACTTGAAATGAACAGGTTAAATTAGGGTTGTTAAATTATATGATAGTTTGATGTAAGAGAATTTGATATTGTATAAACATAATGATCTGATTATTTGAATTGTAAATTTGAGTCTTAAAGTACAAAATTCTTGTAAACCAATTCACATATATGTCAGAGCAAACAATATTAATCGAGTGAATGCGAAAAACAAAATAGACACAAAAATATTTGAACACCCCGTATTTAATAAATTGTTTTAGATATTAAGTATGCTAAATATTTTTCGTGGTTTTTCTTTTTCTTTCATCAAGGCATTATGGCCACATTAACATTCGTGATCATGTAAAATACATTTTATTGCGTAGACAAATATATTTGGACGTCAAGATTTGTTGACTTGAGTGTGAAGTTGTCTAAAAATTATAAAAATGTGTGAATTGGAGACATAGACATTAGGCGTAGTTATTTCTTTATAAAGCAAGCCAAGAAAGAAAAGAAGAGGCCACTTGGATTAGGCTGTACAATTATTTGGAAGAAAGTTGGCAACAAACGCTACCCTAAAGAAGAAGAAGAATTTGTAGTTAAGCTTAGAATTATTGCAGAATCCAAAATGGTCGGTCCGAAGAATAAGTAAAGATTAAGTAATATAGCCCACAAAGTGTCAAAATTATAATTGCCATTAGGAGGAAAGTTAAACACAGTCCACAAAGCAAGCTTGTGTTTCTGAGGTTGATGAGAGAGAGAGAGAACAATGGAGAAAAAAAATTCAGAGAGGTGATTTTGGGTGTTTGGTTGGTGGAAAGTGAAGGAAAATGGGAAAAAAAGCATAGAGGGTGAAGGAGGGTATGAGAGAAAGATGCAGTCTTGAAAATTTGTTGTCAACTATCCAAATTTTATGGAGACTGGTTTTGATGCTCTGTTTCGTATGAGAGAGAGATGAAAAGATGGGAAAGAGAGAGAGAGAGAAGAATAAGTGAAGAGAGAAAGGGTAAAATGGTCTTAAAATTTTTTTTTTTACTGAGGGGACCGTGTGCCACATTAGCAAATATGATGTGCCAAGTTAAATAAACAAACGGTGTTAACGCGTAGGGATCAAAACAACTAATTTTCAAAATTCAGGGACCGTACGAGAGATATGGTTAAACATCAGGGACCACTGTGAATTTTACCTTTTTTTTGCTACTTTTAAACCAGGAACGTATTTCTAATTAACCAATCTGCCATGACCCTACTAGAACGGACTTGTAAAAGATCAAACTGAAATTTATTTGGGAGAAGAACTGATTTGTTGGCTTGTTTGTTAACAGTAACATGTTTGTTAAAGCACGTATTTTAATAAGATGTTAAATACAAGTCATGCCAAAAATCAATGAGTAGACAGAAGATGAAAGATAAAAAAAGTTAAACTCATTTATAATTCCTTGATAATGAAATCAACTCTAACATTAAATAGTTGAAAATTTGATTTCCGGTTGATAGATGCCAAAAAAAATTGAGTTTTTGGCTATCGAGCTAAAGAGAATTACATATTTTTTTTATATGGTTTGCACTGGTTCAATTGAATTTGTTTGAACATGCAATTCTAAAAAAACGAAGTTTTTGCTAAGAACATAAGGGGTTGTTCAGTTGAAAAAAAAATTCATTGTTTTCTAAAAACTAGAAAATAGAGATGAAAAAATGAAAAAATTGTCCAAAATTTTGTTTTATTAGCAATGTTTTCAATTTTCAAAAATAGAAAGAAAATAGAAAATAAAAAACAAGAAAAAATCTGTTTTCTAAATTAAATATAGGCTAGTATTTTGTGGATGCAAAACAATGAGTTAGAAATTGTAGAGTGAAGAATGGTTATGATATGTTAGTAGGTACTTTGAGAAATGCTACTCCTAATTAGTGCACCACAATCATTGTGGTAAAATTATTATTCAGAGGCTAATAACTTTCATCCTACTCCATTTCTCTTCCACTCCAACGAGGGAAGCTATGGCATAACATTGCCAATCCACATTCATAAACTAGCCAAAGCTTCCACCTCACCTTTGTCCATCTCTTTCCCCTTAAAATTACTTCTTACCATATATAACTCATAATATGAACACTAAATCATGATTTTTCATCATCTGACGAAAAATCATATCATAGTATCATTGATATCGCAAACGTAATACTTCTTTTAAAAATAATTGCGATATACATGAAGGGTAATATACAAATTTCTCATCACCATTAACAATTGCGATTTTGTAAGTAAGTTTGGGAAGATCAATTGGAGTCCAATAAGTCCTAACCCTACTTAGGCTTGCACAAAATGGCCCTAACCCGGACTATTGTGCCGGGATCACGGGAATGCTAAGTTGCTAGCTAATCAAGAGGATTTTGTAACACTTCCCTATTTCTTACATCAACCCGAATAGAACCGTAACCACCACCGACCCGCCTTCTTTCTTCTTCAACCTCACACCTTCTCTCGGGCTCTCCATCTCTTCTCCGTACTAACACCTTCTTCTTACTTGTGAACTCTCATTAAACCCATAGATGAAAACAGAGAAAAAATCTCAGGAAAAGCATAAAAAACTCAACAGAACCCAGAAGTGAAAAAACCCAATCAATTTCAAAAATCAAACTCAGAGAAATCAAAATCGCGTCAGTTGTAATTTCCTGCATAAAGCTTCAAAAAGCCTATCTACCAATCTCAACCTTTGAATATGTCACCACTGAGCACCCGTCAGATTTGAATCCAAGCTCCAAGAAAACATATACGCCATTGATTCTAAGGGAACAGCCTCCGCGATCGATCTCGACTCTCTTCCTCATACTCGCTCTTGGCCCTCTCTTCTCTTCATCACATTCATCGTCCCTTTCATCTCCTCTCATAGCCCATGCCCTTCTGTTTCCCTCATTTCCTTCACTGGGTTTTATCAAGTCTGGATTTTGATTTCTCGAATTTGGAATAGAGCTAAGATTTTTTTTTTAATTTTCTCAAAACTGGGTTCTGATTTCTTAAATCTTTATGCATCAATTTCACCAGTTATTTTTCTAATCTGGAGTAGGTTTTGATTTATTTTGAAGATTTGTGCAGGGAATTACAATAATGGTGAATTAGTGGTGGGTTTGTTATTTAACTAATTTGAATGGGTTTTAGAGTGACTTGAGATGTGTCAGTACGGAGAAGAGATGGAGAGGCAGAGTAGGAGACTGATTTGTGCATGTGTTGTTTGGTATACTGAAACCATTTTTGGAATTAAGAGAAATGCAATCTTCAAAATGTTTGCTTGCCGTGTTCGCCAAACCCGTTTGGAAATCAAATTTCGAAGGGGAGAAGCCATTGGGCAAGGGGTTTAATTCGGGTTGATGGGAGGGAGGAAGGAGTCGGGTTGGTTTTGAGTCTGGTCGGGTTGGGAAAATTTCTAGTGCCACGTCTGCAATTGCAAGCCACATCTTGTCAATTTTTTGCCTATTTGGCATCATTTTTGGGCAAAGTGACTGTCTTAAAGAATTTTTTTTTTCTTTTGTGACAAAAAAATGAGCATGACTTATATTTTTGTGGAGCAGGACTTATATTTTTGTGGCCGTTCGTATAATTGACCCCTAATCAGGAACCCTTTTGCATATCTGCAATCTGCTTAGTTTGGAATTTATTTGTTTTTGCAAGGCTGTTTGAGAGGCAAGTAATTGGATTGGTGCCAATGCCATTTTGGGATCTTATTTCTTCTTTTTGTCCATGAATTTTGGGATCTTATTTTAGTTCTTTTTTTTTGCACGGAAAAAGGGGAGTTGGGGTTACTGTTGGCTTTGCTCGGTGGTAGTCGATGGAGGCATCACCTGTACATCCGCTATGAGCCAACAACAGGATATACCCACGAGGATATCCGATACAACCACAGAGAGATGTGTGAGTCTAGAACTCGGGCCGCTGTGGAAACGGGACATTGTCCCTATCGCTAGACCACCCCTAGGAGGTTATTTCAGTTCAATTGTTTAACAACTAAGTGTTGTGGAAGTTTTATCTGACATTTGGATTATACAAATCAGAGTGAATGGTTTTTCTTATTAATATACAATATTGTCAAAGTAATAAGTTTACGTAATTTTGATTAATATTTTCCAATGATACTTGAGAAACAAATTTTGATATTAACAGATATGTTTAGTTGTGCATTAATATATGTTTACTCGTTGAAAGTTGTACAAATTGATTATTGATCGGAAAAAAAAGTCTTAACGAAAAAATTAGGCTATTTTGAAGTAATCTATTTAATTGAAGATAGAGCAATGTTCTGATTAAAGGAAACTAGGTTATTCCAAAGGAATTCTTTAATTGAAGATGGAATAATGTTGTGATCGAAGGAAATAAAATAGATGAGAACCCAAGTATCATTACCACAGGAAGTGACCATTTGTTTTACCTCATGATTTTTTAACTGAAGAACCACAAAATAGAAGAATTAGCTTCTCTACTTAGTTACCCACTTGAATATAGGATTGCAACATTAAAATCTTTATTTTTTTAGCTTTTTTTAATAGATGGTAGTCTTACGTCTCTCCACACTAATCCTGTGAGTTTTATTTTAATCTATTAGAGCATTACCAACAATCTCCTCAAAATAAACAGTCAAAATATATTATTTTATTTTTATTTGTATATTATTTTTTTTTCAAATTTGTATATTGGAGAGAGAAAATATTAGAAAGTGAATATTTTATTGATAAGTAGATGAATAATATTAAAGAGTAACTATCAATTTCTTAAATTTAGAGAGGAATTGTATATTTTATAAAATTGTTAATTATTTTATTAGTAAAATATTGAAAATTGAGTTAGATTGTAGCGAAAGTGAAGTCGGTTTAAAATTCAAGATAAATAGTTAGATAAAATATTATATTTTGAAAAAGAAGTGTGAAGAGTTTGTTGGAGATGTTCTTAAAAGTTCAGATTAAGCACTAATAAAAAATATCTACCACCCAACTCAAAATGATCACGGCGAGTGGCTGACTTAGGTAGTGTGGAGCCACACTTTGGACCCTTAGAGTCCCAGGTTCGAGTTGTATTCTGAGTAGGTGTGTTAATGTCTCCGTGTGAGACTATTTAAAAAATTGACTCAAAATGATTATCACTCTTTTATTTATGAGTTTATAAAGTAGTACATTATTTATAAAATAATCCCACACATCTCTCCAAAACTTTACTAATTTCATATTACTATACTGTACTAATATGTACTCCATGAAACTAGTAAAAAGAATCTTTGTTTTATTTTTTTAACAGATAATATTTTTTAACACTATATTGGAGAGGAAGATTTTGATGAGAAAAGAAGAGTTACGAGGTGTTTTAATTTTTTTACACTTGTTTGGGAAAAATGAAAGGTGAAGGCGAATGGTATGAGGTGTTTTGGAGTGTTAGATTATGCATTAAATTTGAATAGATTTCTAACATTCTAAAATAAAGTGTTAGAAAAAGTTGAGAATTTTGAAAGAAAATAAAATATTTGTTGGTGATAATTATACCCTCTTTGTTGCGCTAATTTAAGAATTGTGGAGGCCAACGAATCTCTGCCATGACCCTTATAGTGGAAGGCCACGACTCCTCAGTTCATGAAAAGATTGATTGCTTTTTTTTTTTTTGTGTGGTTTTTGAATTGAAGGGTTTTAAAATTCAAGCCATCTTTGATTTCAGAAAATGAAATGTCTTTCCGCAAATTTTTCCCAAGAAAATGAAAATTTGGGCTGGTAATTTCTAGATGTTTTCCAGTTCTTGATAAATATGGTCATGGCTATGCAGAAGATAATTGATCAATTGAGCCTTCGCGTAGAATCAATTATCAATGTTACGTTGCTAGCAAATTCACAAAGTATATAGTAATATCTAATATTACATGGATAAATTTAAAATATAATGAATCAACTTATCATAATCTTTTTATTCTAAACAGACACAATTATTTATTAACATTTCAATTACAATCATTTACGATCTATTTGTCCGAAACAAATTAAAATTTTTATAATCCATTTCAGTTTAATCCAATCCATTACTAATACTTCTAATCCATTCCAACCTCATCTCCCAAACAGAGTGTGAGAGTGCATTATAAGCTCTGATCGAGTTAATTTTGATCATGATACCTAAACTCTCTAAAATGCTACGCTAAAATACCTAAAGTCAATTTTGTTACACAATGGTACTTGAACTTTTTGAAGTGTTTCAATTACACTACCTCACAAAGTTGACTCAACAAAAATTCCAACGTGGCAAAAAGAAACAAACCAAACCATCCTCATCCTCCATCGCTACCACAACCGAATCTACTTCTTTTAATACTTGCTTCTCTCTTTTGATAAGAACAGTAAGAATAAAAAAAGAACATACAAAAATACTCAAAAGTACCAACAAAATCAAAATAACCCAAATAATTACACCACAATCTTTGACCACTGTCATTCACTGTATCTGCAATAAATAAAATTAAACACGAAAAAACTATGGACAATCACCTCTACCACCACCTTATTTGAACCCAAAATCAGAAAACCAACATAACTCCACAACAACCTTTTTCAAACTTAAAATTCAAACCAGAAACTATCAATTTCAAACGGTTAACACTAAAAGACATAGAATCAATCTCAAAATCAAATCAAATCAACCTAAAATTGGAAAAAAGAAACACCAAAACCTAAATAATATGCCACATACTAGGTGATACCATTAGAGAGAACAATTAAGAGAGGAGATACAATTGTGGTGCAAGATCAATTTTATGTTCTCGAAGGGAAATTGACAGTGTTTGAAGGATTTATAAGAGCTGAGCTTGCGATTGACAAATAGAAGAGGCGAAGATGGGTCAGTATTTTCAGTCTCTGGCTTAACTCTCTATAGCCCTATTTTGACAGATCTCACCTCTTGCACTAACCTCTACAACCCTCTCGCCTTTTTTGATAGACCTTGTGAGGCTTAATCTTGGTCAAAAAAGCTTCTTGATTGGTTTCGATAACTTGACTAGGTAAGAAACTCTTTACTTGGAGAATCATCATTGAAAGTGAAGATATTTGAGCAATTAAGTGAGTATATTGGATTTGCATTGAGAATCTTTGGATGTGATTTTTTTTATCTTTATAAGAATTGGAAGAAAAAGAACCAAAATCTGGGTTTTGATGGTTCGGTTTGAATTGAAATGGGTTGAAAGGTTAGGTGCATTAATGGTCGTTTTTCTGTTTTGGTTTGGCATCATCAAAAAATTAATGTGGCTTGGCATAGAGGCTGGTGAGAATCCTACATGACATGCTTCTTGTTTTGTTTTTGTGCCACATTGGAGTTTTTGTTGAATCAACCCTGTAAGCCTGAGGTAGTACCATTGAAACACTTTAAAAAGTTTAGATTAAAAAGTTTAGATACTATTATATAACAAAATGGGCGTTAGGTATTTTAGTGTACCATTTTAGAAAGTTTAGGTACCATTTCTGAAATTAACTCCATAATCTCTCCCGTAGCTTTACCACTGCGTCAATTCCCCCAAAATTTGCAGAAACCAATCTGACCAATCCAATTTTTGTTCTTTTCGTTTCATGAAAACAAATAAGTAAACCCTAACAAAAATCCTCTGATGGGCAAGAAACGAGATCGCAAACCCAAAGACCCAGATCCCACCACCCCCTCCGCCTCCGCCACTGTTAACGCTGACGACGTCTTCTCCGTCACCAACGTCGAAATCGTCCACTCCCCCGCCACTAACAACACCACCACCAACAACCATGGCCCAGCCAATGGCCGCCGCGGCCGGCACAACAAGCGGGCGAAGCACTCGGCGGAGAATCCGGAAAAGCCACCGCCCTTGACGAACGGGGACGTGGGGGGTCACGCGCCGCCAATGGAGAGCGTGGCACGGGTGGTACCGGCTATGGACGCGGTGGTGAAGGTGTTCTGTGTCCACTCAGAGCCTAATTTTTCTCTGCCGTGGCAGCGAAAGAGGCAATATAGTTCGAGTAGTAGCGGGTTTGTTATTGGAGGGAGGAGGGTTTTGACGAATGCGCATTCTGTGGAGCATTACACACAGGTTAAGCTCAAGAAGCGCGGCTCTGATACTAAGTATTTGGCCACGGTACTTGCCATTGGGACCGAATGCGATATTGGTAATGAGAAAGGATCAAAATCTATTGTTATTTTGAGTATTTTGCTTTATAATGCCGTGTTCTTGTGTTTGGTTGTGTTTTGTATATTGTTATGTGTTATCGCAACTGTTATGCATTGGAAATTTTGGCCCATTGATGGATTGCACTGCATTTGAGGAAATAACTCTGGGTTGTCCTTTCAGTTGAATTGATTTTTGTGTGTTTGATATTCACAATACTGAGATTCATGGATTCATTCCGAGGTCTGAAGATTTAGGTTTAAGAGGAATGTATGTTAATCTACGGATGTGTGAATTTGAAACAATACATTCCTGTGCACCTACATGTGGAGTGTAGGGCTGTGACGGTATACTTTTTTTTAGTGCAATTTTTTGTATATATGGTTTTGCAGCCCTGCTTACAGTCAATGATGATGAGTTTTGGGAGGGGGTGTCACCTGCAGAGTTTGGGGATCTTCCTGCACTTCAAGATGCTGTGACTGTTGTTGGTTATCCAATTGGAGGAGATACAATTTCTGTCACAAGTGGCGTTGTTTCACGTATAGAGATCCTGTCTTATGTCCATGGATCCACGGAGCTTCTGGGATTGCAGGTTATGTTTTTAAACTCAAGCTTTTATTCTTTTCCTTTACCTATTAAAGAGTTCTCTTCGTGCTCATTCATGGTTGATTGTGCAGATAGATGCTGCTATAAACTCGGGAAATTCTGGTGGCCTTGCCTTTAATGGTAAAGGAAAATGTGTGGGCATCGCATTTCAGTCTCTTAAGCATGACGATGTTGAAAACATAGGGTATGTTATACCAACCTCAGTCATCACCACTTTATTAAAGATTATGAGAAGAATGGGGGTTATACAGGTAGCTTAAGCACAACTCTGTTGTATTTGCTTGTGGTTTCTATGCATTTCCATGCATATTCTGAGTTGCAATCTGTCTGTGATAGTACTTAATTCCTATTGAATAAACTATGATAAAATTTTCATTCTCTGTCAGGGTTCCCATTACTTGGGATAGAATGGCAGAAGATGGAAAATCCTGACCTGCGTGTGGCAATGGGTATGAAATCTGATCAAAAGGGTGTCCGCATCAGAAGAATTGATCCTTCTGCCGCTGAATCTAGTTTTTTGAAGCCATCTGACATCATCCTTAGCTTTGATGGGGTAGATATTGCCAATGATGGAACAGGTCGGCATATTATGCAATTGTTCTGATGGAGTACCTCAAGTTTCTTTAGTTTCATATCTTTATAGCCTAAATGCATATTACATATATTTGAATTTAGTCAATGATGCATGTGATGGCAATGCTGCAATTCACTTTTTTCTTGTCGGTTTTTTCAGTTCCCTTTCGGCATGGAGAGCGCATAGGTTTCAGTTACCTTATATCCCAAAAGTATACTGGTGATGATGCAACAATTAAAGTTCTCCGCAATTCTGAGACTCTAACCTTTGCAATCAAACTTTCAACGCACAGAAGGCTTATTCCACCACATGTCAAGGGCAGACCTCCTTCATATTATATCATTGCAGGATTTGTGTTCACAACAGTTTCTGTTCCCTATCTCCATTCTGAGGTGCATAATTTACTTCTCTGTCTGGTTGGCCTTGCTTTTTACAATAATCTCCCTTTGTTAATTATTAATTTGATGGATTCGAGAATACAACGCTGAGTTGAGATTATGTCAAAAGCAGCAGTTTATTCGATTTAAAAATGAATTAATCCACCATATTGAAATTTTTTTTGAACGATGCTGCTGTGAGCATTTCTAAAGTTGCTAATATTATGTGCTCAAAAGATGAGGTCCATCAAATTCTATGCTTGCACAATTCTGAAAGCTTTCAGTGTTTTCTTGGGCAAGATTGTGATTGATGAATGCACAATTTAGATCATCTTCTTAACTTCTTGTTTGTGTTTATCTTGCATTCAAGTAGAATGCACCCTTTAATTGAAAAATGATTTTTCTTAAAATTTGTCATTTTTATCCATGGAGAAACAAAAATTTGTATTTTCTTTTCAAGCTTAATTTAGTTTTATGTTCATCTTTAAGTTGAATTGGCATTATTTTTATTGTGATTTTAATAGTTGTGCCATATCGACAAGATAACAATTTATGTAGTCTCATTTAGCTGTTTTACATTATGCCTTCCATCTTTGCAAATTTCTCCAGTATGGGAAGGACTACGAGTACGAAGCACCTGTCAAGCTTTTGGATAAACTGTTGCATTCAATGCCGCAGTCCCCTGATGAGCAGCTTGTTGTGGTTTCTCAGGTTTTCTTGCTTTCTTTTCCTCTCTTTTTCTTTTCTCTTTTTTTTTTTTTTTTGTGTGCGTCTGTGTGCTTGGATAACACCTAAAGTGTAGTACTCCTAACAATTTTTTTTCCTTTGAAAAATGTTTGAAGGTACTTGTGGCTGATATTAATATTGGTTATGAAGACATAGTTAACACACAGGTGAAGACTGAAGTCTCCAACTCCTGTTGCTAATTTATGTGGCTAAAATTTGATTAACTTGTTCCTTATTCATTAGCTTCCATCGCATGCTGCTATATGCAGGTTCTTGCTTTCAATGGCGAGCCAGTGAAGAATCTCAAGAGCTTGGCTAGTATGGTCGAAAGCTGGAATAATGAATTTCTGCGATTTGATTTGGAATATGACCAGGTCCTTTCTCTCACCTTCTCCCTTTCCCTCCCTCTAGGAATTAACTTCTGCTCCTTGATGCCTCTGGATCTAATATTTATGCTTGTGTAGTTGGTGGTTCTCCGGACAAAAAATGCCAAGGCAGCCACAGTAGATATCCTCACAACACACTGCATACCTTCCTCGATGTCCGATGATCTCAAGCCATGAACTAGAGTCATAGTATAGGTGCAGTGGACATATTCTTGTTGTAGCCTGGCAAGTGGCAAGCCCACATTTTATTTTGGATGATATTACTCACTAGGAGAGAATTTTTAAATTGATCATTGAGGGTGAACTTGTAAGCTTTCACATTTTTAGGTGCAACTTCCCTATAATTGTTGGGGGTTGCTCACTCTTTTTAGAGGCTAAGAATCTGTTTAGTTGTGAAAATTTTCAACTATTTTTTAGAAAATAGAAATAGAAAAATGAAAAATTTGTTAAAATTTTTTTTTTGATTAGTAAGCATATTTTTTGAATGCTTTTAAATTTCAGGAAACAAAATAGAAAACAGAAACAGAAAATTGTTTTCTCAACTAAACAGAACCTAAGATTTCATTGTTTGTTTAGGAGCTTTCAACAAATGGAGGAAGCTCACATTTTTACTTCCTGCTTGTTGAAAAACTATTGCAACTATAATGTAAATTCTTGTTTTCCAATGAAATTGCATAAAACTATATGGTTATACATCCATTTGATTCTCCTTGTGCAACAGCGGTGTTTTCTCCGGCGACCCTGTTTGCCTGTTAATGTGGATGGCTTCCTCATCCTCTTTGTTCTGCGCCCATATAACACCATAGAAACCAGCGACAATTATGACAGCTCCGACGATGCTGTGCAGGAACTCAGGCTATCAACAAATATGGATAGACCATATGAATAAGCAAGTGAGACTGCTAGTAACAGTTACCTTCCAATATGGAGTGTCTCTCCAAGGAAAATGGCACCCAGAAAGGCAGCAATGGCAATGCTCAGTGGTTTGAACATGGCCACAAAGACCGGACCTTTCTTATGTATGCACCATATTAGCACACCATATGTCACTACACTCCCGAATACAGCCTGAGAAGGAAACTAGTAAAATTTCTTAACCTTTAATTACAGATGCATAATATGCCTGCAAAAAAAGTGATCTGAAGCTCTGGTATGCTTACCGAGTAGATGACAGAGATGAGCTCAATGTCAGGTTTCAGTCTCCAAGCATCAGGATCCTCTTCAGCAATCAAAGAGACTACTGCAGATTGAATGGTTCCAAATAAGCAGAATAGAAGGAGACTGAACATTTCTGATGGGAACTCTTTCAGAATCGCTGCCTTCAAATGTCATTTTAAGGGAAAAAAGTCAGCTTCGTTTTTCAGCATTGCTCAAACAAAGCTTGCCAAGCATATTTACTTACTCTCATGACAATGTTGCATCTCATGTTACCTGAAAAGTATTAAATACTGAAAGACAGAGACCAGCAGTGGCTAGAAAAAGGCTTCCTACAACCCAAGAGCTTGTTTTTGTCAACATAATGGGGTTGGTTGATTCTGAATGTGATTCACCACTCATGAAACCTACTGTAGGACCCTTGTAAAGGGTTACGATTAATGCTCCCGAAATTGAAACAACCGTCCCCAAAATTTTAATCTGACTTCTTGAGCTTCTTAAATCTAATTTTTCCATCCTAAAAATGAAAACAGAAAAAGGAGCAAAGGTAATCATCAACAGTTCCAGCTTTATAACAACCCAAATCATGACTGAATTTTACTTTAATACCAGTGAATTAAAAGGATGAAAAGAGAAGCAACTGAAGATGACAGCAAGCAAGAAAGTGAAGGCAGGAACTAATTGGGACAAAGCTGAAGCAAGAGCAGGAGAACTGTAGCTTATTCCAGTAAACACACAATTCTGCCTAATAGTAATCCTGCAATTCCCAAAACAAAATACACATCACATAATTGAAATCGATCACCAACTATTAATAATAAAGAAAAAGCAACATTATTGGATAGTGTAAAGCAGATCATACCCCACAAGGCTAAGCATGAAGAATTTGCAGAGCAGAGAAAACTTGATAGGTGGTCTCTTTGTTCTGCACAACAAACATATTTGCACATGTACTTTTGATGATAGAAGAAAATAGAAATTGGGTTTTTATAGGTTATGGGGAAGTTACCTATAAATGATGAAACAATAAGGGAAGAGGATGAGAGTGGCAAGAGCATTAGAGTAAACAACAAAGACGAAGTGGCTCATGCCTTTGGCCATGGCTGCTTTGCTCAGCGTGGTCATGCCCACATCAAGACATTCCACCATCACCATGCCTGCAAATGGCACCAATCCCCACATTCTGGACTCTTGGCTTTCTGTGCTGCTTCCAAGGTTGTATGAAGTTTGTGTCTTGGTGAATTCTGACGAGATCTTGTAGTTAATGATTGGTTCAAAGTAGTGCTGCAAATTGTGCGACAGTGTCAGTCCAAGGTATTCTCCTAAATATATGCAGAATAATGTATTATTAATGCCATTAAATCAGTATTTAAGTCTAATTATATTCAATGGAGGCCCATTAATAATGCTGTGAGTCTGTGACCAAGCCAACCCAAACCCATGACAGTTGCACTAGATTTCAAAGACCGACCCGAATACAAAAAGTAACTCTCTTGCGGCTGACATACAAATTTCCGGACTCCATGTTTCCTTCATTTCAATCTTTTCAGATCCATATTTTTCTGGAAAAAGAGAAATATAAAGAAATCAGCGAAAAGTAGAGAAATTAAACTGGAGAATATGGGTTCTGCTGAACCCAATTTGGATCAAATATTTGAGGAGAAGAAGCGGCAAAGGAACCCTCTTGTCCCCATAGGTACCTGCTTCAGATTCACTGTTTTGTTGAATTTCTTTTCTTTTCTTGTGTGCGTGCGCTTGTGTGTTAATTATGTCGTCTTGATCTGAATGTTAGAACATATCGGATGAGATTCTGAATTAATTCTAGGGTTTTATGACATTGGATTATTCGTGAAGAGCTGTTCTTTTCGCATGGAGAAGCTTGAGAGGTGATGTAGTGGCGAATTGTCTAGAAGGATGAACATAATAATTTATACAATGCACTGTATTTAGAAAGTTAAACATGGTGTTTGGTGAGTCTTAATGTAGAAGTTCTCTTTTGTGAGAATATTTTGGGCTTGACAAGCTTCCTGTAATTGATTATAGTTATTGAATATATACCTGTATGGATGTGGCATTCATGCCTATGACTCTACCCCATCATGAAGCAAGGGATGGCTGAGATATCTCGTTTTTGGGTTTTTTCTTTTATCTCTGTAAACAATGCTCTTGGGTTTTCCGTTCCTGATTGAAGCAATTGGTGCATAGATGTAGTAGATAACTCTTCTGTGACTTGTAAAACAGTAAGTCAGGACTTCTAGGAGGGGACTGGATTACCGTAACTATCTGATATATGTTGCAAATGTTAATGATTTTGAGATGTCTTTTTGAGGTTTTGAAAACTTCTGAATGAGATGTAAAAGAAAAGATGATGTGAAATAGGTTTTTCCTAGTTGCTAAGTTATGATTGAGCATTTCAAAATGGTCAAGGAAGTCATCTAGAGATACATTTTATGCGTGCAGAGCTGCTTTGCTGTTGCAAATTTGATGATTTGTGCTGTTCTGCGTAGTATTTCGAGATAAGGTAGTTTCCCTTTCAGGCTTTAGATTAGTGAGTGAAGAAATGGAATGTAGTGGAGAATCTCCACATGTTTGTGAATTTATTTGTTGGAGAATTTGAATCGACATGATGATCTGTTTGAAATAAGTATCTGAAACAAACAAGTTATTTGTTCGCTGTTGTTATTTTGGGCGGGCAGCTACCAATCAACTTCCATTTCAGAAGTTTGATTTCGATACATTAGTTTGCTTTGATAAACTGGTTGACATCATATTGACTGGTACATATGCCTACTGCAGGTGCTCTTATGACGGCAGGAGTGCTTACAGCCGGCTTAATCAGTTTCAAAACTGGCAATTCTCAACTTGGCCAGTTGTTAATGAGAGCCAGGGTGGTCGTCCAAGGTGCTACCGTGGCGCTTATGGTCGGTACAGCCTACTACTATGGGGAGAACCCCTGGAAAAAGTCTAGTTAGACTCAATGGCACATGCTAGTTTCTTCTGTAATAGTTCTTCTTTGGCGGAGGAGATTTGAGCTATAAGAAAGAGTTTTGTAAGATGAGCCATTGCAAATTTAACTATTATTTTGGCAAAAACTTGAATTGATCTTTGTACTTGAATGTTTATATTTTATTTTACCAATAAAGTCATAATTCTATTTGATCTTTGTTCTTGAATGTTTATATTTTATTTTACCAATAAAGTCATAATTCTATCTCAAAAATTTTTCGGAAAAGTATATGCAAGTGCAATGTAGCAGAATCATGTTATGTTTCGGTGATGGTGTTTGCGATACACCTGCGATTGTTACATCCCTACGCTCTCGTAAAGCAAGGAGCAGAACTAAGGCAAAAACTTCGCCTTGCTGATCATGCAATCATAGATATGATTAATCATTTGTGAGCATGCGATTATGATGTAAATTTTGATTTTTATTATATTTATGTCACGTGCAGTAAGATGTAGTAAGGTATGTTATAGATAAGTAGATTTGACATGGCACGATAATACAAATTAGGCAGAAAATTCTTGAGGAAATTATGGCCCTTGTTTCCCTTGAAATCTATAATTTTCTCCTTATATGAGTTTTTACATTTACTTCTCGCCTGAACATTTAGTACGTCGTCGGTCTTCCTCAACGTTTAGTACCTGCTTCTGGTTCTATGGTTGTGTCGCGGCCCAACCTTAATGTTCATGGATTTCCTTTTTTTTAATCTTTTTTTGCTTAAATCATTTTTTTTCCATTTCATCCAAAAAAATAATCTTATTTTTTAGCAAAACTACTCAAACTGGATTATTCTCTATTAAGTTTATTTTTCATTTTCATTTGCTTAGATGTTCTTTTATTTTCTATTTATTGTTATATTATTTTCTATTTATTTATTTATCTTATCATATTTTATTTTTGGATTTTTCTAGTTTATTTTTCATTACCATTTGCTTTTCATAGTGTTAAAAGCTGAAAAAAAGCTAAATAAAAACTCGATATGAGTAGTAAAACAAAGGAAAATTTCAGCACACAAAAAAAGGAAAAAGAGAGTTCATAAAAAAAAAGACATACTGAAACAAAAATAAAAAATAGCAGAAAACCAAAAGACTAAAAAAAACATTGGTCTTTAGTTTCAAAAACCAAAAATAAACAAAAAAAATCAAGTATGTAAATTATTTAGGTAAATTTTTTTTAATTTTGAATTTTTATTGTTTCTTTTTATGCTTTTGTCATCTTGGGATGATTGGCATTTTGGGTGTTGTATTTTCTTTTTGGGGTCATTAATGTAATTAGTCCAAAATTCTGGGAGATTGGGGCTCGCCAATCACCCCTTTTAATGGATCCATTGTGGCCCGTCAACACCTATTACAAGCCCAGCTATTCAAGAGAAAAAGAAGAAAACTCCCGACGGTGGCACTGGCTGCAACTGCAAACCCATTGCAAAATCCTCCATTTTTCTCACATAGCTGCATATACAGTCATCCCCACAAGAAGGAGACGAGTTCATTTTCTTTGTTGGTCAATTGATCAGGTCTGACACTCTTTTCTATCATTTATTTAACTGTTTCCATACTGCTGTCAAAAATTATAACTTGAATGCTACTTTATCTTTTGCTTTCATGCAAATTTTCTGCTGGTTTCTTTCTGGGTTCATGCTTACATTAGTAGTTGAACTACAAGTTGTAGAACTTGTGTTGCACGTTGAGTTTTTTGGGTCAAAAGTCTCTCTTCCACTCTCCACTGCTTTCCCTTTCAATAGACCTTCGTGACTGTAGAATAACATGACTCCTTAATTGTTTTTGGTTTCACTCTTTTCTGTTTATGGAAATAAATGAAAATTAAGGGGATGTTTGAAAGAAATAAGAGATGAGTTTTTGTTGGAATGGAGAAAAGATTGAAACTTTTTTTTAGTCTTCCTGGTCACGGCTTGGAGATCTAAGGTTTCCCGTGAGCGTGGCCGTTGAGACTGTGGTAAGTAATTAATTTTGTTTGCACGAGAGATTGTGGTGGTGAAATTATTCAGAGTATTGTTGGATGTTTGGGGGATATTGGAGTTTTCTGGTGCTGGAGGGTTATTTGATGGAATTAGCTCGATTATTTTCAAAATAGTTTTGAAACTTGTGTTAGCATTTTCATGTTTACTTGTTATCCGATCCTTTCATCCCTTGGTTATCGTATTTTATCAGTTCTTTTACTTTTCTTTTTTCTGTAACATTGCTGAGAACAAAAAGTAGATTTTTATCGATGCAAAGTTTGACAGCACACATTCAATTAAACTAAGGTTTCCATAAAGTTTCTGCATCATAAAAACAGGATTTGCGAGTTTATCTTAATAGATACAACACCAGCTTATCTGTCAATCACTTCTTGTTTCAGGGAGTTATGCTGAGTCGACTGTGGTTGACTATAAGGATTAGGAACGGACTTGTTTTTTGCTTTTGACTTGCTTTCTCTGTATTTTTCTTTTTTCGTTCAAATTGTTTCCTTGCATATCTGCAGAGATTTATTCAACCATGTTTATGACAAGATTTATTGGGAGGACACTCTTTGCTGCTGCCAAATCTGAAACATCTGCGGCAGGTGCTGCGGCTGCCACAGCTACTTCTGTTCATAATCCCCTTGAGGCGTTCTTTGAGGCCGATAGGAGTCAGGATGAGGACAAACCTATGGTCTATGGTACAACCTTTTCTTATTGTTCTTCTTACTAGTTCAATCTATGATCTAATATGTGTGCATGTGGGTCTCACAGAAAGTTGTTTCACTAACTATGTGGATTAATCTATGAGTGACTTATACAAACCATGTTCTCTGCTTTTGCATTTTTATTAAGTTGGAGTATCAAACTAAACAAATGATTGTATCAAATATTTGTCATGAAACTTTCTATTCAGGACGAAATTGGAAGGCTTGTGAGCTGCGCCTGAAGTCTTGGGATGATCTTACTAAGTTATGGTATGTTCTATTGAAGGAGAAGAACATGCTAATGACCCAACGTCAGATGCTTCATTCTCAAAACCTAAGATTTCCTAACCCAGAGCGGTTACCCAAGGTATATTTCTGTTCCAATCCTAGTAGACTTGGCTTGTTTGGCAAGAGTTGTATTTAACATATAGTATTAACAGATTTTTTAATTGTAGAAAACTAGATAGAGACGTGGAGTTTGGGTGAAAAAAAATGCTATATGCTGTAGCAGATAACAGAATTTTGGATAGTAAAATGTAGAGATAGTGACACATTTTTAAAGAAAAATTATGCTTTATGCTAGATACAACCCTTGCCAAACAAGCCATTGTAATTTCTTGAAGTTGATTCTTATTGTTTTACATTGATTTCCTTGAACATCTTAAGTACTAATGCCTGTTAAACATCTACTTCTAGATACATTCTCTTCTTGCTCAATGTACCTAGCAATGTGGTTCCAATCTTTTTTTTCTCTCACTCTCTCTACCTTCTATGTTACTAATATTTTTTTTTATCGACGAACGATGAAATTCAGGTAAGGAAGTCAATGTGTCGTATAAAGCATGTACTCACGGAGAGAGCCATTGATGAGCCAGACCCAAGGAGGTCTGCTGAAATGAAGAGGATGATAAATGCTCTGTGATGATTTTCAAATTTCTAGGATGATTTTGCTTTAGGTATGCATCTTTTTTTGTGACTAATCAACTACCTTATGAACTTTTAGAAATCTTCTGTTGTCTCCGAATAGTCTGATAGGAATAATTAATTGCAGACATTTAACTAGAGATCTGTTATTCTTGTAATGCTCTTACAGAACCAAAATTTCATAATGCATCACTGTTCAAACTGGGATACTCGCTTTTCTTTCTGTTTACGTAGTTTGTAATGTCTTTTATAGGTAAATTTCCTTTCAAGATCAGTATTCTAATCATCGGTGAATCCTCACTATAAACGTTTAACAAGATAAGATCTTCCTTAATTTGGTTTATCATTCTTCTCGAATATGAAAACAAGAGTTTCAAGCCATTACTTGTCACAATTATCTATCGTACAATTGAAAACAATTCTATTAGGGCCAGTTATAAAGATACATCCATTTTAAAAATCAATTACAAATAAATTATTCTCCAATTTTCTTCTCATATCATAGAAACTTTTTTCTTGTATCATACTATACAGGCTGTTCTTCTTATATTACAATTCGTTTTTTATTTTTTTAATTTTAGTCCTTATATTTTGTTATTATTTCTCATTCTAATCCTTTTTGACTTTTTTTTAGATTATTTCCCTTTCACTTAATTTTTTTAAATCTATTTTTTTTTTCAAACAAACTAAAAATCAACTTACATTAAACATTTTTGAAAATCTTTTAGAAACTTGAAATTATTTTAAAAAAATCAACTTTACATAAACAACCTAAAATGTATTTTTTAGTTTCTTCAAAAAAACTAAAAAATCAATCTAAGATCAACCTTACATAATTTTTTTTTTAAAATCAAACCTAAAATCAAATCTACATAAATTTTTTTAAAACCTAAAATCAACACTACATAAACTCTACATAAATTTTTTTAAATCAACCTAAAATCAACTCTACATGAAATTTTTAAAAATCTAAAATCAATTCTACATAAACTTTTTTAAAATCTTTAAATTTTTTTGAAAATTTTGAATAAAT
The DNA here is from genome assembly GCA_948243855.1 of Flueggea neowawraea. Classification (NCBI taxonomy): domain Eukaryota; kingdom Viridiplantae; phylum Streptophyta; class Magnoliopsida; order Malpighiales; family Phyllanthaceae; genus Flueggea; species Flueggea neowawraea. Next base: position 21,797 of record CAODLS011044394.1, read on the forward strand.
TTTTAAAATGCCTTATCACTTTAAAAACTAAAAAAAAAACCTTTTTTAAACTTCAAATAAAACTTTAGAAAAATCAAAAATTATTTCCAACAATTTTTCACCTTTTTTTT
>CAODLS011044524.1:0-11837 GCA_948243855.1 Flueggea neowawraea
ACATGTTTAGTTGCGTCACAACCAAAGTATTCAAACATAGAAATACTTTATAAGGATTAAAATAGCTTACTAAATATTTGTCACGTGCATCACACATTCACTCATGGCGTAAAGTATGTGGTCTTTAATGCATACAACTCATTCAAAATTTTATAGATTGTCACATCAGTAATTTATTAACCTTTCATTTATTATACTACTCTCTCTAATCTTTAAATTCTTATTATACTCTACTATGAGACCCACAATCACTTCATTCATTATTTAATTTATTTATAATATATAAATAGTAACAAATATACTTATTTCACATAAATATTTATGTGCATGGCTTTTTGAGTTAAAAATAATATTTGAAATAAATATATCAAATAATTTATTTCATTACATTTTTAAAAGTAATATTTTAAAAAAAAATAAATGGTAGATTGCATAAATATTTAAATTGAAAAAAATATTTATCAATGAGAAGAGATTTGAAATTAAACAAATAAAAATAAATTATGCATAATAGGAAATTACATAAATAACCCAAAATTAGCATCAAAAAAATAAATTACTCAACTTAAGAAATTACATAAGTAATGAAAACATAAAAATACGCTAATTTCCATCTCATGTCTCCTCAAAATGGTTCCAAACATATTCAACCAAGTCTGATCGAAGACGATGATGAATTTCTCGATTATGTAGTTCCGCATTTCTTTGTAGTTATTGTTGAAATCCTTCATTGCACCCTTATGTCACGAGTATTGGATCTTTATCTTCATCATTGTACCAAATTGTGATGTTATCACATTTGTCATCAATAATCATATTATGCAATATTATACATGTGTATATTGTATATCTTTTAAGTTTTTCTTGTACCAAAAATGATCGGAAAAAAGAGGAGGGTATGATAAATTAGGTGCATTTTGAGAGTTTTGGGAATATTCTAAATTAGGTGGAAAATATGGACATGGTAAGTTTTGAAAATTTTGTATATTTGAAGGATAAAAAGAGAAGGGTAGGTTTTGAGAATTTTCAAAATTATTGGCATTTAGGTTTTGAGAAAATGATGAATTGAAATTTGGATCCATTTTTGTAAGAGAAAGATAAAAAAATTTGGGATGATAAAATGTTGAGTATGACGAAAGAATGTGTATTTATAGTGCAGTAAAATTTATTAAAAAATAATTTATAAAATAGCTGTTGAAAGACCCGGTGGAGAACGAAAAATTTTTACAACGATTTCTGACCAATAAGAAAAGGAAGAAAAAAAATAGAAGAGATAATGGCTAATCTATAAGAAAAGAAAAACAAAAGACAACACATAACAAAAAAAAAAAAAATATAAGTAGGTGAGATCCACCGAACTTCATCAGAGTAAAACGCATTATAAAATGATACTCTTCTTAATCATTCCAGGTGGCACTAAACCCTTGCTATGCCCTTAGTAAAAATGCATGTGGCATTTCAGTTTAAAAAACAAATGCATGTGGCATTGACAGGCATAACGTTGACATAGATAAAGTAATTTCCATGCAAAATGACATCGCTTCATATTGAGGGGTTTATTAATATTTAGACACTAAACCGAAATTTCTCGAAATGATGTTGTTTTATATCAAGGGATCAAAAAGTAATTTAATTATCTTTAGAGACTGAATTGTAGTTTCACTAAAACAATGTTGTTCTGGTTCATCTAATCCCCGAACGACGTCTTCCAATTTGCTTATAAAACTCATTCAATCAAAATGTTTTAAAACTGTTCTAATGATTGAGATGATCAGCTAGTCTTGGTATTTAAAGAATCTCCAATTCTATCATCTTGTCAAATTTCATTTTATTATGTTATCAATTATGGATCTTTAACAATTTGCAAAAAGGAAAAGATTTTTTTAGCTTTATTACTTGATGAAAAATTTTTGCGCTACAAATCAAATAAGTTTTAGTATTAGTCTTGACAAATTCAATTCTCTCGTCTTATCCAATTTTGTTCTATTATAGTTGTGATCATGGATCTCTTACAATTTGCAGAGAAAATGATTTTTCTAGCTTTCTTAAAGACAAAATTTGGCCAAAAATTAAGTATGTTTTAGCATTAGCCTTGACAACTAAATTCTCGTTTCTTGTCCAATTTGATTCTATTATTCTTGCGACCATGTGTTGTACACAATATGTGTAAAACATGATCGTTCTAGCTTTTCTACTTAACAACAAATATTTCCGCTACAAATCAAGTATCTTTTAGCATTAGGCTTGATAACTCCAATTCTCTCATCTTGTAAAATTTCATTCTATTATACTTGAGATCGCGGATTTTTCAAAATTTGTGGAAAGAAGGACCCTTCTAGCTTTCCTATTTAACGACGAATTTTTGAGCCATAAATCAAGTATTTTTTAGCATTAGCCTTGAAAAATTCAATTCTTCCATCTTATCTAATTTCGTTCTATTATGCTTGTGATCATGGATGTTTCTTAATTTGCAAAGAAAAAAGGGATTTTCTAGCTTTCCTACTTAATGACGAACTTTTACGTTTCAAATCAAGTAAGTTTTAGCATTAACCTTGACAGTGTCAATTCTCCAATCTTTTCGAATTCCGTTCTATTAAGGTTGTGATCATTCGTTTATAGTTTGCGGAAAAAAAGATTTTTCTAGCTTTCGTACTTAATGGCAAACTTTTAAACCACAAATCAAGTATTTTTTGCACTTGCCTTGACAACTTCAATTCCCCTATCTTAGCCAATTTTGTTGTATTATGCTTGTGCTCATGGAATGTACACAATTTGTGGACAAAAGGATCTTTCTAACGTTCTTATTTAACGACGAATGTTTGCGCCACAAATCAATTATGTTTTAGCATTAACTTGACAAATTCAATTCTCCAATCTCAACCAAATTCATTCTATTATACTTGCGATCATGGATTGTACACAATTTGCTGAAGAAAAGATTGTTCTAACATTCCTATTTAACGATGCAATTTTGTGCTACAGATCAAGCATGTTTTAGCATTACCCTTAAAAACTCCAATCCTCCCATCTTGTCCAATTTCATGGATGTTTCACAATTTGCAGAAAAATGGTTTTTCTAGTTTTCCTACTTAACGATGAATTTTTGTGCTACAAATTAAGTATATTTTAGCATTATCCTTGACAACTCCAATTCTTCCATCTTGTCCATTTTTATTCTATTATGCTTGTAATCATGGATCTTTCACAATTTGCAAAAAAAAAAAGAAGGAATTTTCTAGCTTTCCTACTTAATGACGAATGCTTAAGTAACAAATCAAGTGTGTTTTAGTGTTAGCCTTAGAGTTAAACTTAATGACGAATGTTCTTATTTAATGACGAAATTTTACACTACAAATTTCGTATGTTTTAGCATTAGCCTTGACAACTCCAATGTTGGAGAATTTTCGGTCAATGCCTTACTTGAGTTTAAACGAGCTGAAGTAAGAGAGAAAATAACACCAAGATTTAGAGTGATTGGGCCAACCTTGCCTACGTCCATTACCTAATTCTTGCCACTTAAAATTTCCACTATAAAAATCATTGATTCCGGCTCAATCCCAAAAAACTTTACAATGATGTTGATTATGGCTCAACACCTCCAAGGCCAACCCAAGGTTGGTTCTCAACTCACACCTCTAGATCGCTCACAATGTTTGTTTCTTAGGTACACAACAAACCTTTCCTACACCTGAAATGTATACAAAATTTTTACAAAGATTGAAGCAGTATGCTAGAGTTTGATGTATAAGCTTGATGCTTGTGATTTGCTCTCTAGCTTGATCATTGGTGTTTTTATTGGTATAAATTGAGAGGAGTGTTAGCACAATAATTTCATATGTTGTTCCACCGTTTTTCTTCTTTCTGTTGATGTATTTATAGCCTTTTCATGCAATATGACCGCTGGAGTAGGTAAACTAGCCGTTGGAGTGCATTTAATGATGTTTCTATAGTTTGGAACACTTTAACGTATGTTACAGACACTCTAACGTACGTTGATCATCATCCAACCTAGATAAAGTACGTTACTTCAAGCATTACGTACGTTATGGGCAATTTCAGCTTTCGACATGGCCATGTCTAACGTACGTTAATCTCTTCAAGTGCCTTGTTTCACAACTTCGAGATTTCGAATGTGTTTAACTCCAAGTCTAACATTATGCTCATCATCAAAACATAGAAGAATATTAATGTTGATCACACATGATCCAATAATCACCCTTTTTTTTATGATGATCAAACTTTCAAGAATTTAACTACTACATTAAGGGCAACAAAATTGATCAAGGATCTCATCCTAGTCTAAAGGTTAGAATCATGAAAACTTTTTGAAATTCTATCCATTTTGACTAAATTCATCTAATTCATATCTCCCAAGGAGTTAGACATTGATCCTTAGAGCCCTCCTTGCTTCCTACATGATCATTATTGAGACCGAGGCCGACATTATATCTATCATGCATACACTTTGCATTTTTGGACATTGGGATGATTTGTCTTTTGCTATGTACTTTGTACACTTTTTGTATTCCATTTGCACTCATGATGATTTGTATATATTTTATGTTATGATATCGCTGTTATTTCATGATGATTTTGTCTTGCTTCTTGTAATTTTCTGCAATATACCTTATGTACTGCTTTTGTTTACCATTCATAACCCTCTTTGATTAATGAATAATTTGATGATTTATGATTCATACCTTTTTGCAATCAAAGAGGGTTATGATTGATGAAAAAAATGGGGAGAAGAGGTTTGCAAATTGAAACGTGATTAAAATCATATTGGACTTAAATGGATGCACTCATTTAGGGGGAGTTAGTATAAATCGAAAATTGATATATTTTTTAATGCTTATGGACTAACCAAATGGGCAAAGTCAAAAAGTTTGATATGATCTTCAAATTTTATCGTGCACTTATTCATGGGGAGTTTAAGGGTTTTGTCATCATAAAAGAATGAGAGGTTGTTTGACCAAAGGTGGTCAACATTTAGATCCCTTTTTATTTTGATGATGAACAAAACTGAAAATGTAATGTGTTCTTCATAAAGTACGTTTTGTCAAGAACAACGTACGTCATGGGTATGCAGCGTACATCGTAACGGATGCCAATGTACGTGAATAAAGACGTATCCACTGGGTGGTTCAGGTGCAAAAATAACGTACGGTTTAAACACACAACGTACCTCTTGAAGCTGCCACGTACGTCACAGTTAAGCCAACATACATCTTAAAGATGTAGGAAATTGAAAACACTTGAAGGTTGAAAAGCTGATGATCTACGTACTTTTCGGACAAAGTCCAATGTACATCATGCATGAAAGACAAAGATTTTGAAATTCTATCCCTTTTAACTAAATTCATCTAATTCATATCTCCCCCTTTTCGAAATCATCAAAACGATTAAGCAATAAGAAAATTGTCACTCCCTCTTACAAAAACAATTTGTGCATATAAGAAAAATATTCTCTCCCCCTATTTATTTCAAACCAATGCACATATTTAAACAATTTTTCAAATCAAAACATTTAAAATTCATGCAATTGAAAACAATCAAACAAGAAAAATAAAAATGCATGAAAATAAAATGAAGAGGAAGATGGCTAATTTCCAAACTTGTGGACCGGAAGAGAGAATACACCAAACCTCAGGGACCACCATGGATTTTGCCCAAAATTAAAAGAATGGGAAATTATGTGCAGAAAGGCACACATTATCCGATGGATCATCATCATCGTTTGAAGAAGAATTATAATCTCTTCTTTTCTTTTTCTTCTTTCTCTCCTTCAATTTCTCCATCTTTTCTCATTCCTTCTTTTTGTTTTTCATCAACTTTGCATAAATTGTGCATCTTTTGGAGTTGTATTTCAAATCTTCATTTTCCTCTTCATCCAAGCTTGATTCTCTTTTCACTCTCCTCTTTTCGAATATGAGTGTAAGCTTTTAAGGCCTTGCCATGATTGAGTCTTCCACTTCTCGACCTTATCATAATCTTATAGTTTATGTGTAACACCCAGCCCGAAATAATGATGCATAGCATATATTTATGATACATGCATTGCATAAGGATTTTCATGTAGAATTCGATATGTTTGGTTATAAGTTAAGATATACTTGAGGAATTGGTTAGCAAATAATTTCTTAGGTACACTCGCATAACTGAGACAAATGCGATTAAAAGTACAAGATCTTATAAAGATAATTAGATTCAATATGTCAATTTAGTCTTGTGTCAAGTACAAGTTTAAACTTATTAGAGGGATTAAAAACAAAAGATACATGTATAAGTAAAACAAGTATATAATTAAAAAAACAAGAAGAAGGGAGAAATAAGGATCGGGTGGCATATAAAAAAAATATACATACTTATACATGTGTTAAGCTTATGAAGTATACATTCAAAAGGTGACACTTAGTTGATTCATGAGTAAAATCAGTCTCCAAGTGTCCATAGCTTCAAAATAAATATTACAGTTGTTCATGACTAATCAAAACAGAATGAATAAAAGAAAGAAATAGAGAGAGAGGTGATATGGAGTCGGCAAACGCATTTCCCTAGTCAAAATATGCACACAAATCTTTCAAGTCTCTTAATAAAACACCCAAATTGTCCCTGAATCTCTCCATTTCTGTAAAAAAAAACTCATACACACAGAAAATCTCTTTTCATCATAGCATTCAGGCAAGAACAAGCTTAAGGTAATGCTGCTGTCTTAAGAACTCCTTATAAGAGTTTGGTTGCTTCCTATTTTTGAAATGATTAGAGATGTATTTTTAGATAACTCAAAGTAAAAAAACTTGTGTATTTATGTGTCTTATATATGTCTGTAAAACCGCTTAAGCAACTTTGGTGTCTTTTGATAATTACGGTCAAAATGGTATAAACTGCCCAGACTTCGGATTCAGTTGGAACAATAAGTTTGTATGGCTATTTTGGAAACCTTAGAGATATATTTTGACAAGACTTAAAATATACAAGTTTTTGAAAATTATGTTATATATAAGCCTGTAAAATATTGGGTTAATTGGAACTTGATAGTATGAGTTACAGTGGTTTAGTTGAATGCTGCTCATTTGAAATTATTCTGTTACAATACTGAAACTTTGGAAAATTTCTCAGATCTTTTTGTGGTGAATTAAGGGCTGAAATTTGGTAAACAAAGACACTATTACATGTATCTTATATGAGGTTTAAATTTCATAAAAAAATAATTCCATTTGGATGTTCAAACTTAGAGAACAAACAGGTTGTACAGAATGATGTAATACATTATTTTGTTATCTTAAGGTTAAAGTTCCTTTAGATATAGCTGAATCATTTTCCTTTTAATCCAAATGATTAAATACATTCACAATAGAGAGTTAACATGATCTCATGCATTCAAAGCATCTCATACATGTGCATTGCATATATTTATAAGCTAAAGTGGGAATAACTTGAATATATGCTATAGGATCGAGAAACATTAAGAGGGAGCCCGAACAAGATAACGATACATTCTATTTATCTTGAAAAGGTGAGTATAAACTTGAGGTTGTAGTCAATTGTGTGCTATATGATTTGTATTCACAGGTGTGCTCTTCATATGATTACTTGGACAAATTATTGATTACTTGAATACTTGAATTTACATGGTATATGCTATATGTTGAGAGTATTCATTGTACATATGGAATGGAATGCCTTAACATGGATATTTATATCATCAAATGTTTTATATGCTGATGCATTTATACTGGACTTAATAAATACGTTGTGACCATCATGTTTTTATATTCGCAAATTATATTCACAGTGGGACCTAAATGTTATATTTCATATTGGAGACTTTTGGGTCAATTTTCATATGGTGCTAGCCAGCCAATTACACAATGGTATACAGGAATCCTATAGGGCGTTATAGGGTTTGTTTGGTCACAACAGATAAAATGGAACACAATACTATATATATATATATATATATATATATTCTTTATTGTTTAAGTCCTTCACAAGATAAGAGAAAACAAACCCAGCTAACACTATATGCATATGCTGAGGAGGAAGCAGTCTAGATCTACAGCCGACTGACCTGTGACTCATGCTGTTATTTACAAGCTTCAACTCAAGTCAAACAAAATATCTACTAGTAATAGTAACATGGAAAAATGTTTGCGTTTTATATGAGGTGCAACTCAATGAGAAAAACTATCATAAATAAAATTCAAACAAATTATAACTTTCATAATGGACAATGTAAAAGGGTGTTACATTATGAGTGAACCAACTGGAGCACTAAACTCTAATGAGTTCAAGTCTTTTGATTCTGTGATTGTCGTGACCGTTGTATCCCATTATTGAGGCAACGGTGTCAAGATCTTCTTCACCTTCTCGCTACTAGATATTGGGCTTATAAGAGAGGCCAATCCATTAGTGATTTCGACAAACTGGTCTAGCATGTTAGTGATGCTGAGAACAACTCGTAGCCATGTAGAAGCATATTGATCTTAGATTCTTTTACTTGAGTTGTGCCTTCATGAATAACTTCAAGTATTTCTCATATCTCTTTGGCATGCTAACAAGAGAAAATTTGATTGCATTATTCTAGACTCAAAGCACAATACAATAGTTGAGTGGCCTTGAATTTAGACTAATAGAATTCAAATATTCATCTTTGAAGTCTTCATACTTCTTACGTATGCTGAATTCATTCTTAGGAATTTTAGGACCTAAAACAATAACCTTTCAAAGCTCTATATCATATGATTAAATAAAAATAGATATTTTGTTCTTGCATGAAATAAAGTTAGAGCCATGAAATAAAGAAGGAATGTAAAGAGAATAACCGAAAACACATGGACTAGGAGGACCAAAATCCATTTCTTTGTTGCAGATCTTTGCTCCAAAGATGTTAAGCCTTCTTGAACGGAGACCCTCTCTAATACCACTTGTTGGAGAATTTTTGGTTAATGTCTTAGTCGAGTTTGGAGAGCGGAAGCGACTTGAAGTAAAAGAGAAAACAACACCAAGAGTTAGAGTGGTTCAGCCAACCTTGCCTACATCCATTACCTAAGTCTCACCACTTAGGATTTCCATTATAACGATGATTGATTCTGGCTCAATCCAACAAAGCCTTAGAATGAGGTTGATTGCGGCTCAACACCTCTAAGGCCAACCAAGTTGATTCTCGGCTCACACCTCTAAAGCCCTCACAATATTGTTTTCTTAGGTTCACAACAAATCTTTCCTACACCTAAAGTGTATGCAAAATATTTACAAAGATTGAACAAATATGTTAGAGTTTGATGTATAAGCTTGATGGTTGTGATTTTCTCTCTAGCTTGATCTTTGGTGTTTTTGTTAGTAGAAATTGATAGGACTGTTAAAACAATGTTTGCATATGTTGTTCCACCATTTATCGGCCTTCTCTTGACGTATTTATAGCCTTTTTCATGCAATGTGACTATTGGAGTAGGTGAACTAGTCGTTGGAGTACATTTAATGTTGTTTTATGTAGTCTAAAACACTTTAACATACGTTATAGATGCTCTAACGTACGTTGATCATCATCCAACCTAGATAAAGTGTGTTACTTCAAGCATTATGTATGTTATGGACAATTTCATCTTTCAATATGGTTCGACCTGGCCATGTCGAACGTACGTTAATCTCTTCGAGTGCTTTGTTTCGCAACTCTGGGCTTTCCAATGTGTTTAACTCCAAGTCTAACATTTTTCTCATCATCAAAACCTTTGTTCATCATCAAAACATAGAAGGATCTTAATGTTGATAACACATGATCCAACATCCAATTCTCCCATCTTTTCCAATTTCATTCTATTGTACTTGTGATCATGGATCTTTTACAATTTGCAGAAAAAAATGATTTTTCTAGCTGTCCTACTTAAGGACAAACTTTATGCGCTATAAATCAATTAAGTTTTAGCATTAGCGTTGACAACTTCAATTCTCACATATTCTCCAATTTTTATTCTATTATTCTTGCAATCATGCATCTTTCACAATTTGCGAAAAAAAGAATTTTCCAGCTTTCCTACATGGCGACAAGATTTTACACTACAGATCAAGTAAGTTTTAGAATTAGCTTTGTCAACTTTAATTCTCCAATCTTGTGAAATTTCATCCTACTATGCCTGAGATCATGGATCTTTTACAATTTATAGAGAAAAGGATTTTTCTAGCTTTGCTACTTAATGATATACCTTTAAGTCAGGAATCAAGTATGTTCTCACATTAAAGTTGGCAACTCCAATTCTTCCATTTTGTCCAATTATGTTCTATGACACTTGCGACCATGGATTGCACACAATTGCACAAAAAAAAAGGATTGTTCTAGCATTCCTACTTAAAGAAAAAATTTTGTGCTACAAATCAAGTATGTTTTAGCATTAGTTTGACAACTTCAATTCTCCTATCATGGCCAATTTCGCTCCATTATGCTTACGATCATGGTTCATACATAATTTACGGAAAGAAGGATTATTCTAGCGTTCCTATTTAGCAATGAACTTTTACACTACATATCAAGTTTGTTTTAACATTGGCTTTGACATATCCAATTATCCCATTTTTTCCAATTCCATTTTATTATGCTTGCGATCATGGATCTTTAACAATTTATGATAAAAGGTTTTTTCTGCCTTTCTTGCTTAACGGCAAACTGTTGCGCCACAAATCAAGTAAGTTTTAATATTAGCCTTGACAACTTCAATTCTCACATCTTCTTCAATTTCATTCTATTATGCTTGCGATCATAGATATTTATAATTTTTCCAAAAAAACATGATTTTTCTAGCTTTCCTTCTTAACAACGAACTTTTATGTTTTTGCACTTACTCAAAACCCAGCCAATTATTGATGAACACATATTTATACGTATTTATGTGCATTAATTTATATTGTTTTAAATACGAATTGAGCGTTTGTCATTTGTTTTGGTACTTCTATGCTTTATATTGTGTTTTTTAGGTTAATTGATGATATCTTGACCAATCGAATGAAAACAAGTCAAAACGGGGCTTGAACGATGACATTTGAGGCATTGGGAGTGAGACACGGCCGTGGGAAGCTTGAGGAAGCAAATCCGTGCAAGACTGGACACACACGGACATGAATTTGAAGTCAACGGTCGTGGGAGAGGCCATGGAATCCACTGGAACTTAACAACCGAGACACACAGACATAACTTGTGACACATGGACAGAAGGGGTTTGGACGCGGACATGAACCCGTGTTCGTGTCTTGTGTTAAGCCGCAGAATTGGAGGATTTTGTATGCACATGGACGGGAACGTACGGTTGTGCCCGTGTCTTACTTTAGACGCCCTAAATCGCCTATTAAAGTGGGTTTCAGCATTCATTCAAAGATAGCCGACTTGGAGATAAAAATACACATCTTTAGAGGTCAGAGAACGTGGGAACGAAGGAGAACATCATTGGGCATCAAGAACGGAGGGATTTCGCGAGGAATTGGAGGTTTCAATAATGGGTTTTCCTTCTATCTCTAGATTTCTTTTTGATCTTGTTGTATATCTCTCTATTGTTATGAACTAATTATTTTGTGTACCTAGATGTGATGAACCCTAGGCAAATTATGTGATGTTGGATTGTGTTATTCATTCAATTGATTTATGGATTGAAACTCAATTATAATTTATAATGCATATTGTTGAATTGATTGTTGCTAGCCTTTCGATTCCAATATTATTTTGTGCATGTGTAATCGAGAGATTTTGTGTATAATAGAGCGTTCATAATTGAGAGGAGTTGCATGCAAACCTAGAGATAGGTCGACATAAATCATCCGGATTAGGGTCAAACCTAATAGTGAAATTCATA
>CAODLS011044785.1:0-14350 GCA_948243855.1 Flueggea neowawraea
ATTTTTGTGGTAGTGTTTTGGATTGAGCTGCAGTTTTTGATTTGAACATATTTACAAAAGTTTCTCAAAAGATTTTATTTTCATCACGAAATCCAATTCACGCCCTCTTGGATTGCCATATTGGGATTTCAACCATCATTAACGTGCGTTGTTCCTTATTAACGTGCGTTCTTCAAGCATGCATCAGATATCAACATGTGTTGCTGGCCATCAACGTGTGTTGTTAAAGTTGCAATGCTTCTGGTTGAAAAATTCCTTTCATTAGCATGCCTAGATAGCCATTAGCGTGTGTTTATCAACTCTTCAACGCCTTAATGAATGAGCAGCGTGCCTTGTTCCTTATTCCAGAATATGCACTTTCACCCAGATATCCACTAACGTGCCTTGTTCATTCTTTAAGGTGCATTGTCGAATTTGATCAAGATTACACCTTTGAAATTCACGTCAGCATGTCAGAGAATATTCAGATTCAAATCTAGAAGAGCATCTCATCTTTGTCTCCATCTAAAGCTCGTCAACGTGCATTATACACCAAGAACGTGCGTTGTTCATTTTTCTTCAATGGTGATAGTAGGCGTTCTTGATTTCATCAATGTCTCCTCAACACAATGGCTTGGACAAGTTTCTTGACAACATGCGTTGTTCATCAACAACGCGCCTTAATGAACTTAGTATGATACCAGTAAGCTTTAGTCATCATCTACGCGTGTTGTTGGATGTTTAACTTGCCTAGTTGACATTTTTACATACATCAACGTGCCTTGATGATGACTAACGTGCCTTGTTCGTCATGAAGCACTTTATTGAATCGACAAAGTGTTTTGTTGCCAAATATCATCAAGTCTACAATTTTGCTTTTTTTTCATGGATGTTTTGCAATCATCATTATCAAAACCGAATTCAACACATTCAACATGACTCATTCAAACATTAAAGAATCAAGGATAAAAATCAATGAATCATCTCTTTTAAACTCAAAACACTTGAAAATCTCTCATTGAGATCATCATTTCATTACACTTATAAATAGATGCTATCATCTTCATGAGAGGTACATTTTTCACCTCCTATGTACCAAAATAATCAACTGACTTGAGCGTCGAAGTGACATTGAGTGATCGATCCTCGACATTTGACCTTGCTTGTTTTGCATGATAAGCATACATTCCAACCTTGAAGACTTTTCGACCACATTGTTGTTCAAGACAATAATAATTGAATTGTTGTGGACTATGTCCTTTGGTGATCGTGTACCAGACTCATTCACTAAGGTATTTTCTGCTCTGAGCTAATGAGCTCTCACAATTTTGTCTCTAAAAATGTGTCTCAGTGGTTTAAGGGAGAAAAATGCTAATAAACGACATTTGATCTCGACTACTAGGTGATGTAGAAGCATGATACTACACATCTATATCAGATTTTAATTTGATATATACATTTTTAATGAGATCATTTGAAAAATTAAATTTGTATTCATTTAAAAGAAAAATCAGATCTGTGCTTTAATCTCATTGGAGCATCGCGCCACAACCGCCAGTCATCGTCGGTGACTTCTTCGCCGCTTGAGAGAGATCTTGTCGTCCACCTACTTTCTGCTGCAAGTAATGCCATCTTCATAGCGCCTCATCTATTCTCCGCCACAAGCAACTCTATTCACAACGCCTTCTATGTCGTGCTTCTTCGTCTCGCTAATCCTTCATTGTTGTTGCCCTTCTCCTTCGTGGTACGTCTCCTGGATCGTTGTCTGCCTCCGCTTCGCCTCCATCCATCATTGTTGTTTTCCTATATATCGTGATCTCCGCCACGTTGTAACGTCGATCTCCATCACGTGTGTTTGGCGGCCTAGGCAGAGAGAGGTTTTGGAAAATTTTATCTCTGGTCTCTGAGGTTTTGGAAAATTAATCAATCTCTAATTTAATTTAATTTAAAGTCTTAATAGTTAAAAAAAGGCAAATATACTTCTTAAATTTTTTGAAGACTTGTTAAATATTCTTTATTTTTTTTATACACATGTTTAATACTTTTCTGACTACTGGTTGCATACCTATTGAATCCTATTGAAGATTTTTTAGATATTTGTTGAATAATTATTGAATATACCATTTAAAAATTAATTGAATAGTTATTCAATAATAATTAAAGATTGTTTGAATACCAATTCAATATTGTATTTGAAAGATTTTTGAATACCAAGCATTGTTTACTTGAGAATTGTTTGATTACCGATTGAATATTTTTTTGAAAACTTTTTGAATGCCAATTGAATATTGTTTTAACATTGATAGGATAATCTGACATTCATCTTTCTTTTTTCTTTACATATTTTTCATAAATCCCTTCGTTTTAAATTGTTTTCTAACTATAATCCAATTAATTTCAATTTTTCATCTCATATTTATTTAATATTATTATAATATTCAATTGATATTTAGATAATATTTAACTGGTATAATAGTATTTAACTAGTTCTCAAATAGTATGTAATTGATATTTTTTTAATATGTGCTTTTGCAATTTATATTTTTAATTTTTGATGTACGGTCTAAAAAAATGGCACCGTCCAAATCAAAAAAGTGTTCATCTTGGCCTCTGTTATATGCAGCATCCATCACAATGTTCAGAAAGCCCAAAAAACCGAAAGCCCTATTTATTTTGTCAGTCGTAACTTCTGTTTTTTTTTTTCTGTTAAAATCGGAAACAAAGAGAAAGGTTGCAAAAATGTTTGCAATATAATATTAATAAGTAGAAGATTTTGTTTGATGAGGTGATAATTTATGTATCCATTCGTGCCACTCTAGTGGTTAAAATGTGTTTTAACAAACTGCATAAATTTGTTCAAGTATGCTTTCGTCTTCTTTAATTCTATAGTTGATAAATAGTAAATTGTAATACAAAGATATCACTCCCTTTTGTTTTACAAAATTATTATATACTAAATGTGTTCTTAACCATTAAAACCATATTAGAGTATTATAATTCTTTTTCTCTTAATGAAAGATTTTAAAAGTGTACAAACAACATACTAACAAATAGTATAATCATCAAGAATAAAAAAGAGTTCGAATACCTACCTTGATTTTAACAAGAACAACAAGTGGGCAACAAAGAATTGGATTGATGTAGGCCTTTATAACATAACACAATATCTACGGAGATGGGAACTACCGACAATGTGTCATCTAGATGCTTTCATGAGATCAGATTGACAAGAAAGAGAAGCTATATTTTCTCTTGTTCTTTTTGTGTGAAGAAGGGAGGACGTTTTGTTGAGGGAGAGAGGAAGAAAACTGTGTTTTTCTCTATCGACCTTCTCTCTCTTTCTTATTTGTAGTTTTAAACTTATAGATAAGGAAGTTATCTCTTATGAGGGCTTCACTCTAGTTGGACTTTTTTTTTCCAATTAAGAAGCTTACAACCAACAACTATTAATTTGTTTGACTCGTCAATTATTTTGGTAATTGACGGACTCCGACTCCATCCATTATCGTCATGGATGGACTCAATTTTCAACAAGTTTTATATTGAAACTTAGGCGTGTTTTAAAACTCTAAATGATGAGTTTTGCGAAGATAATCTCTAGATCCAAATTCAGTTCATTTTTGGACATTGATTTTGTCCTTCTCCAGCAGGGTAAAAAATAATTGGAATATTTTATTTCTTATTTTCATGTCATAAGTAGAAATTAACAAAGTCGGACAAAGTTTTCTGACTAGTGAACTATCATTTTCCATTGAAGAATAATAAGTACTAGATGCTGCTTTAGGTCCCAACCATTTAAATTAGTGAAATAATATTTTTAAAAAAATTAAGAAAAGAAAGTGGGTAAGATGCTCAAATTAAAAAAAGAATATTATTTTAATAGAGATAATCTGAGTGAAATTTATGAATGAAATGTTTTATTTTCAACATCAAAAATGTTAGTATAGCAATTTTTTAGATTTTGATAAATATAAGTTTCTGATTGTTCTTACATATGTTTAAGTCTTAATAATATTCTAATAAATACTAGAATGTTCCCTTGCATTTGAGGATTTATTCTAAAAGTAAAGTATATGTTGGATTCTTAGAAGACGAGTTTGATAAAAAAAAAAAAAGATTATTAGAAGATGATAGAAACGAAAAAAATACTATTAAATATTGACAATCACAATAGTAACCTTGACTAATTGCTTTTTGGGGTGATTCTTTTTATACTTTTAACTAATAAATTTAGATAAATTGTTTAATTAACTTAACATTATATAGAAGACCACTTATAAATCTATGAAAGATAAAATATTAAATTTATGTTTATTTCCAATTCACATGATAAAGTCATAATATAGAAGAATTTAGAAGCCTCAATATATACTTTATTATGAAGATATTCAAATGAAGATTATATCTAGTTAATTTTATTTCATTATTGCTTCAAAAAGAAATAAAATAAAATGATTGACTTTTATATGAATTGTTAATTTTTTTATATGGAAAACTTAAAATCAATTCAACATATAAATAAACCAAAATTGTTAAGAAAATCCTTTATTATTATAAGAAAATCTATATGTTTAGAGCGTGTCTAATAGACTCGTTATATTTGTTGATCAAAATATATTATTATTTTTTATTTATTTGTTAATTTATTTTGAAATTTGTGTATTAGAGAGAGAATATATTAAAAAATAAATATTTTATTAACAAATTAGATGAATAGTATTAAAAAAATCAATAACAATTTTTTAGTTTTAATGAAGAATTGTAGCTTTGAATTTTTTTAATTAATTTATTACTAAAATATTGCAGAAGAGAGTTGATTATAAGAGCATTCCCAGTAGTGTCTCTATTTTAGAGAGCCAAAATATATTATTTAATTCAAATTCTCTTTACTATATATCTAAAAATTTGAATCTGATTTATTTTTTCATCTCATTTATTAATATTTTATTAATACATCACAAAAATCTAAAAAAAAAAAAGAGAGGAGTGAATTCTCTCTCCTTTCAATATTAAAAAATGAGATGAAAAAAGAGACAAGATTCAAATTTATAGATAAATAGTAGAGAGAATTTAAATTAAATAATATATTTTGACTCTCTAAAGAGCATCCCAAGTGTCTCCAAAATAGAGAGTCAAAATATATTATTTAATTTAATTTTTTTACTATTTATCTTAAAATTTGAACCCGATATTATGGAGCAAAATTTCACTCCTTTTCCTTTTTTTTTGAATTTATCAATAAAATATTAATTATTGAGAAAAAAAAAAGTAAATCGGATTCAAATTTCATGATAAATAGTAGAATAAAATTGAATTAAATATAATAGGAAAACTTTAACAAGTATACTAAATTAAAATTTAGATTTTAAGAAATGCCATGAAAGTTTTCAATACCAGATAAGACAAACTAAATTTTGAAAAATGTCATTTTTGCGAAAAATTGTAATATTTTCGCGAGAAACTGATTTTTTCGCTAGAAAGATAAATTTCAAAGGACAAAAAATCTAGTCTTTTAGAATATATCCGTTGATGTATCTTAATATATCTATATGTATCAAAATATATCCATATGTATCCAAATGTGTCTCAATCACAATGTTTTTATATAAAGTTCGATTTAATAAATTTTTGATATAATATTTTTTAAAATTTAATGCCTCCACATTACAATTTTTAATATGATTTTTATAATTTTTTTGATATTCTCCAAAATGTAATTTTTTGTATAATTTTTATAGTGTTCAAATGTATCCAAATTTTAATATTTATATAATTTTTTAGTCTCCAAATATCTTTGAATGTATTTGTAAGTCTCCAAATATATTCACCCGTATACAAAATTAATATAATTTTAAAAAATAACCAAACACAATTAAATCTTTATCATTTTTAACAATAGTAAAATAATTTTTCTGGAATTTCTTAAAAACAATTATAAAAGAACTTTTTTCGAAAAATCTTTTAAAACATAGGTTTTTTTTTTTGCAAAATCATCAAATTCACACAAAAGAGGCAGCGGCTAGAGTTTTCTCAACCCTAGCTACCACCTAAAATTGTCGTCGCCCCTTGAGAACCAAAAGACTTTGTTGAACGATGAAGACCGAGGTAAGAAGCTCGGCGATGACGAAGATCAAAGGAGACAAGAGATGCAACACAAAGTGCAACGATGGAGGAAGAGAAGTGACGAAGATCATTAAAGAGAGATTGCGGCGAGCAGATCTACAAAGACTCTGCAACGACGAAGAGGAGAGTGACGATAGAGAATGTGAAGAGTTAGGACGATGAAGGAGAGAGAATGGGAGAAGCCACCGAGATCGATAGAGAGAGAGAACAAAGACGACGAATGAGGAGCTGATCTCGCAGAAGAGAGAGAAACATAAACGGTGACGACGACGAAGGTTTGGGTTGTTAGGGTTTGGACTGTTCGAGATGAGATTGAGAGATGAGAGGATGAGAGAGAAAGGAGGATGTGAAGAAGAAAGAGAGAGAGAAATGATGAGAGAGAAAAACATATCAAATGAAATAAAAAAATCACTTTTATTTAATTAAATGTGGTATTTTTTAACTACAGATTAAAAGTATGATATTTAAACAATTGAATATTAATTAGGTTGATATTATACTGGTAACTAACATAATTAGTTCAATATAATATTATAAGGAGTCAGAAATAGGAGTCTGTTGGTGATATTCTAAGTGATTATAGAGTTGGATTCAAAATTCAAAACAATAAGTTAACTAAAATATTATATTTTAAAGAGGATGTTAAGGAGTATTATTAGACATGCTCTTCGAGCATCTCCAATAGTATCAATATTTTAGAAGCCAAAATATATTATATAATTTAATTTTGCTCTATTATTTATCTTAAAATTTAAACACAATCTACTTTTTTTTCTCAACAATTAATATTTTATTGCCTAAATTCAAAAATAGGAAGATGGGTGAAGATTTGCTCCATATATGAGTTCAAATTTTGATATAGATAATTGAGCAAAATTAAATTATATAATATATGTTGGCTCTTTGATATTGTTGGGATGCCCTTAGAGTATTCTAACAGCATCATCATCTTGACTTATTATTATATATTATTTAATTTATTTTTTTATTATTTATCTAAATATTTAAATTAAATTTCTTTTTTATCTCATTATTAAATAAAAAAAAGTGAATATTGACTACATAGAATCAATATTTACTCTTTTTTATTTTTAAATTTAATTTTTATTAATAAATAGAATAAATAAAAAAAATATTATTTTGAAAGGCCAAGGAATTATTGGTCGTGTTCTTTAGTTATTTACAAAAAGAAAAGAAAAGGCCAAACATGGTGGAGAGAAGTGGGAGAGCCAAACTCGAGAAAGAGAATCCAACGGCCAGGATCGATACACGAGCTGAGCCAGAGTTAAACACAGCGATGATGATGGTGAAGCCTCCTCTGACAAGCGATTTTCACCAAATGCATAAACCAGAGTACTAGTGACCTCACACGAAACAAGTCATCTTCTTCTCTTCTTCTTCTTCTTCTTCTTCTTCTTCTTCCACTTCGTAGTTTTTTTTTCTGAGTTGAGTGAGGGAGAGACACACTGAGGAATCAAACAAGCAATCAAAGAACAACTATAATGTCTGACGACGAGCATCAGACATTACTTACCCTTAACAAGTCATCTTCGAATCCAAGGCTGATACTGGAGCTTCCAATACTTACCCTTAACAAGCTGGTACTATTCGAAAGAATGGTTACATCGTAATCAAGAACCGTCCTTGCAAGGTTTTTGCTTTTTCATTGAATTTGATTGTTTTTCATGGATTTGTTTCTGGGTATTTGTTGTTTTTTCTAGATCTTTAATGGGCTTGTGCTTTATTGAATTTTAGGAGGTCAATGTGTGTGATTTTTTGTTTAATCGGGAAAGGTTAATTCTTTTGCTTTATCGAGTTATTGGATTTTGGCTTTGTAATTTAGAAAGATTGATCTTTTTCGCTTGTTAGAATTGAACATAGTAGTGATCCTATGATGACAATTGTTTCTTAGTTGCCATTTTTGTTGATTAAAATTTGGCTCTGATTGATTTAATGACAATAAAATTGGAATCTTCTAACCTCTCAAACCCTGATAACAAATTTATTATCACTGGATGGCAAGCTTATTGTTGCCGTTCACGTTCATGGACTTTCAAAGTCGACCTCCAGAATTTTAAGGTCGGTTCAAGCACTTAACATTTGATGTATTTTAGTTGTTCTATGTTAGAAATTTGACAAAATTGGAACAAGCTATTTGTAAAACTAAATGGTTTTGAGGTTCCTGTCCGGTCAGAACAGGCCTTTTGACAATAGAAGTGTCTATTAGAGGACGCAGCACGAAAGTATTAATCTCAACCCTTATTTTCATAGTCACAGACTCACCTAGGAGAAATAAAACCAAGTTATGGATGAGATGCAATTTGAAATGGACCCTTTCTTATGAACTTATTCAATTATCTAAGATGTGAGAATGATATTTAAAGATGACATAGAGAAACTTTAATGTTAATTGACTATAAGAATTATTTAAATTTTAATCTCCCTTTCTTCCTTTATCTGAAACAGGTTGTTGAGGTTTCTACCTCAAAGACAGGAAAGCATGGGCATGCGAAGTGCCACTTCGTTGCAATTGATATATTCAATGGGAAAAAGCTTGAAGATATAGTTCCTTCCTCCCACAACTGTGATGTAATTACTTGGATGTTTCATCTATATGGCTTTTCATTTTCGCAATTGTCTTCTTTGTCTGCTGATCCTTTAAATTTTGTTTCTATTTTCCTCGCAGATTCCTCATGTTAATCGTACTGATTATCAGTTGATTGATATCTCTGAAGATGGTTTTGTAAGGACTCTTTTAGTTGTTAAATTTCAAAGTCTAAAGTCACAGTTAAGATGTCAGGGACCCAAAATTTATTTTTAATTCTAAAATTTTAAATATACTGTTATTACAATAAAATCATCTTCAATCAACAACTCTATTTTGAACTCTAAAAAAAATATTCTCAAAATATTTCTGTTACCTCTATTTTCTAACTTTTTTTTTCATAAGCTAAACATAAACTTATTTTTTTTTATTACCCGCTAAATAAAATTAATTGTGAAAATTTATTAATACTTATAAATTAATAATAATATATTTTAATTAAATATAAAAAATAATCAATTGTCATATATTTGTAATTACAAATTAATAATAAAAATACAAACAAACAAGTAAATATTACATTGATTAACTTGAAAAAAATACACACAACATAAGAACAATTAAAAAAAAGTTATACATAATTAGTCAAAATATATACAATAATATAAAATAGTCTAATATTTAATTAATATTTATATGATTGTAATTAATTGATATTAATTTAAAATAAATTGAGTTTAATTGATATTAATTTAAAGTGTATTAAATAAAATAAGAAAAGACAAAAAAATTTTAAAAAAAAATTACAGTTGTTACAGTAGAACGCCATGTTTAACGTTTTACTGTAGCAAAATTGTAAATTTGGTTCAGTTTTGACGTTGGGTTTGAGCATCTCCAACTCTTTCTTTGTGTTTTAAAGTTAGGGTTGGAGATGCTCTAAAAGGGAAACAATACAAAAGTGCAAATGCATAATGGATGTTTTTATCAAGTTGGATGTTGCATTGTCACTTAAGTTCTGTTACATGACTTGGTTTAATTGAGTTCAAACTGCTTAGGTGAGTCTTTTGACTGAAAATGGAAACACCAAGGATGACCTGAGGCTTCCTACCGATGAGAATCTGCTTAGCCAGGTATGTTCTTGTCTTCTGATCCTGGCCAGTAACTTTGCATAATTGTTTTCATTACTATCTTCTCTTTCTCTGATTGGCGTTTGCTCTGGAAATTGATTTTCTGTTTGTGCTTATGGAAATAGATTAAAGATGGGTTTGCTGAAGGGAAGGACCTTGTGGTGTCTGTCATGTCAGCAATGGGAGAGGAGCAGATTTGTGCCCTCAAGGACATTGGTCCTAAAAATTAAACATGATGACGCCATGGCTTGATTAAAGCCATGGCTGATATTTAGACAGACCGTTGTCTATCTACTGGCAAGTTTTATCAATTATGCATGTCCATAACAAACTTTATCAAGACATATTTATATAATTTAAACTTACAAGGCATGTAATCAAGGCACTGGAAAAGGAAAGAAAATCTCAGATGTCCTTGCGACGGGTCGAATTCTTTTTTTCAGCCTAATGGAATATAAATAATTTCTGCTAAATCATGCTCTTGATGTTCAACTGTGCATTGATCTTTTCAACTTGATTAACTATGATGGCTTGGAAAAGATCTTTCTGAGAAGATTTATGTTGGCATAATTCAATAGTTGGAGCAGATGTTACTTCTCAAGTTCTTAGATTTTTTTTTCTTCTTTTTTTTTTGGAAAAAAAGGTATAGGGTGGATAAAATTTAAATTAATTATGCTATTTTTTATCTTCATCAAGGTTCGAATCTGAAATATCTACTGCAAATATTAGGTGATTATCGTTAGATCCAGCTTTTTAGAGACCTTTTAAGTTTTTAGATTGTTTGTCCAATATGTAACAAAAAATCCAGAGTTAGGTTCCGTCATTTAAGTTGAAAGATGAAAATTAATCGTAGTTCTTTGGTCTCGTGAATTGCTAGGTTTTAATTTAAATTTCTTTTTCGGGTATACAAAAATTTATTCGTGTTGGTGATAGTTTAGCATATTTTTTGAATCATGATCAGTGGATAGCCTAGCGTATTAAAGTCATCTAGAAGATGGTACTCGACGTTAGTTAAAGTACTTAGCTGTGTGAGTTACAAAATTTATTACCAAAGTTTAAATTTTGATGGACCCGAGTTATCTTTTTATCATAAAATAATCTTGAAAATTTAATTTTTAGGGGAGAATATAAAAAAGGGGAATTACATTGACATCTTTGTATTTTGTCATAATCCGTGATTGCGTCTTTTTGTTTTGAAAAGACTATTATTACATCTATACTCTTAAATATAGTCAATTAAAATTAACAAAACAATACTTGAAAAAACTGTTATTGTATCTATACTCTTAAATACAGTCAGACAGAGCTAACAAAATAATATTTATTAAGACACTCTTCTTTGTCATGTGAGTTCTGACTGAATTCTGACTTATTATATTTAAGAGTAGGATGCAATAGCAACTTTTTCAAAATACAGGAATGTAATAACAAATTATGACAAAACACAAAAAACGTCAATGTAATTGCTCCTATAAACAAGGGTAAAAAAAACTCTTGTTAAGCATTACCTTTATATGTTATTTATTTAATGATTAACAAACTGATTTGGAATAAATTTTATTTGTTGATATTTGTCAATACGTAAGAAGGAAAAATTATTAATATTTTAATTTTGGAGTATTTGTGCTGTGACATTAAAAAAAATTGTAACATAGAGAGACGGATAGAACAGAAACATGAAGAAAAGAGAAGTGATGGGGGAAAGAAATAAAGAGAGAGTTGAAGAATCCTAAAGGAATAATATTAGCAAAAGCCAGATCATTTTTCCATCATACAGAGTATCATATTCCAATCTTGGCAATATAATACAGTAAAGATTCCTCTTTTCGGTTAATACGGTATAATTCCTGAAAATCCATTCATACTGAGCTTTCTGTTGACAAAAATACTTTACAGTTATGTGCCATTTACATTACTGAAAATGTAAGATAATACTAGTGCATCTGTCTCGCTTAAGAGATTGAAGGTTTGATTCCTGAAAATGATACATAGAACTAGCAAGTTACTACGAAGAGGAAACTTCACTTGGATTAGAACTGCCATATATGTAAGAACCAAATCCCCAGAATGTAATGATCAAAGAAAGAATCTTGAAGCCACTCATGGGGTCATGTAACAAAATAACTGCAGCAATGCCTGTAAGAGGAACTCTTATTGCATTAAGAACTCCAGCCATGACAGTGGAAGCCAAAAACAGAACAGCAGTGCCTCCCAACACTCCCAACTGAAAAGTAATGGTGCCCCATACCAGAACCTCTATGTATGAAGATTCTCCACCAACAAAGTTTCTAGACTCTGATTTCATTCCTTGAAAATCTTTGTTCACAATCATCCCAACAGTAGTAAACACAAACCCGAAAAACGAAACCATGACTTGCTGCTCCAACACAACATGGAAAGATCTTCTACCCAGTAACCTGATGAACACAAGCTCTGATAGAGCAAATATAAGACCATGAAGTGCTGATCCCAAAATGTCCCATATATATCCCATTATGTACTGACTTTCACTGACATTCGGGTATCTATCAGAACCCGAATCCAGCGCAATGATCGCCATTGCAGCAGTTATTATAACAATGGCATTGATGATCGAAGCATTAAGCTGATTATTCACAATAAAGTACCCACAAAGAGCAGAAAAAACCAGTGACGATGAAGCCAAAAGAGCAGCAGTTGATGCCGGTAAATATGCATAAGCATATGCATACATCAGGTTATCAGCAGCACTCAAGAAACCCAAAGAAACATATGAAACAACAAGCTTAAAAGTCAATGGAGTTGGGGAAGTTTTGCAGAAGAAGTAAGTGGGTAGCAAAATTACAGCAGTTATAGGCCATCCAACCACAGCAACCCAAGAAATGATCCACTTGCTTTCACCACCATTGGCGTAATAGACTCGTGAAAGCAGGCTCGACGCAGGAAACGCCACAAGCATTGCTGCACTGCTCAGAACCAGAAGAACCCAGTGTGAGATTGGCTTCCTTTTGTATGCTTCCACTGCTCTGATCTTCAAGTTGGAAACTTTTTCCAACAGTGAAGGAGTTGGTGGTTTTACTGATTCCTCATCCATTATTTCACCTGATAATGATCAAGCAAACATGAGCAATACCAGTTAAAATGAATTCTACAATACAAAAATTTGAAACAGACTTTGCACACCACAGTATGAACTAATTTAGCCAATGAAACTGCGAGGTATGAAAAGGTTGCCAGTTTGGGAGACAAAAGAATAGCATATGGCACATTTTTACGAGCGCTTTTTGCTACACAGTATGATATATCCTATGTGATATCTACAAATAGTTCAAACTACAAAAATAATTTGCTGGGTATGTATTAGACATGGAAAACAATTTCCCAACTTTTATTTTTAACATCCACTCCTAATTACATTTGTTATTACTTATTACAGATAAATTACAATTTCATCAGAATTGCCTTCATCTGATACACAAAGACATGATCTTTTTTCGTTTCAAAATTGGCATTCTCATCATGACCAAGAGCCAAACTTGACTACTGAACCAGACACAACTTGCTTTGCAGATAAAATCAACACAAAGAAACAAAAACAGGACAATTCATGACCAACAACACAACATCATGAAGATAAAGTAATTACAACCCAATTCAGCACAACTAAAAACACAAAAATTTGAAGTAAATAAATGAGAATTTATGGGGTAAAAATTGGGAAGTAAGTACAGACCTGGTAGGAGGAGTGGTTCTTTGATTACCATTACAGGAGGCTTTGCAACGAAAGCAAGCTCCAAGAAATTTGCTTTTCTTAATTGGCCACGCAGAACATGTTGAATTATTGTGTGTTGGGAATATTCAAAGTGTTGAGGTTTGGGTAGCACGGTTGTCTGTATGTTATAGCCGTCCGATTAGTTGAGATTGGAGTTCATGACTGGTACTCTGGTGTTAGGCTACTCGTAAGTTAGGATTTCTAAAGTCATCTCGCAATATGCTTATTCAACATTTTTATTATTATTTTATTAAAGTCTCTAGTTTCTAACCCCTCAGTTTTTTCATCTGTAATCCAAGGACTACTTTAAGAGTCTCGCGGGACGCTTACTCAGCTTTCCACTAAAGACAATTTTATTTTAATCCCCCAACTTTTATCTACTACTTCATTTAATACTTTTTACCCCAAATTCATTAAAATAAAAAGTCTTCATTCAAATAAAAAATAATTCGTTAAAATAAAAATATTACATTAAAATAAAAAAATACATTAAAATTAAAAATACATTAAAATAAAAAATACATTAAAATAAAGTTCATAATTTCTTAAAATAAAATAATAACACACGAAAATAAAATTCGATATTATTCTTCACGATTGTTCCATAGATGCTCTACCAAATCCGCTCGGAGACGATAATGTTGCTCACGATCACGAATATCGGTGAACCTTTATATATATATTGCAAAGTCGGATTGACATCCCTGTGATGCATTCGCTTGATGATCGTCTCCTTCTCATGTCCAGTTTGTCATGGCGTAACATTCGTCTTCAACGATCATGTTGTGTAATATGATACACGCGTACATTATATTTGTCATATGA
>CAODLS011044808.1:0-10711 GCA_948243855.1 Flueggea neowawraea
ATTTCAAGCTAGATTTATGTTAATCTAACCTCCAACAATCATAGTCTAACAACCTACAACATCCATTTCAACATAATCATGCAAAATCTGAAACCCATTTCAATTTCGGCCAAAAATAGATTTCTGAAATTTAATGCATGAAATGGATGAAAGGAGGTGATTAGAACTGAAATCTTACATCCATAGATGATTAGGAACACTGGGCAATCAATGAGGTAATGAGAGGATCGATCTGAAGGTGAGAGAGAGTGAAAATGCAAATGGCGGACCAAATAGTCAGGGTTTGGATATATATAGAAAATAGAGGCTCACATACATTAATATAAGGTTAAAGTACGTTAGGAGGACCTCACGTACGTTAGGATCAAGGTAACGTACGTTAACGAGCCAAAAATCATGTTATGGAACTAAAAATCCCGACCTCATGTACGTCACCCCTAAATCTCACTTACTTGAATCATCCTAGAAGCCCAGCTCACGTACGTGGCACATATTTCTCACATACGTGAGTTCTGTCTGCCTTACGTACGTTAGGCTTATCTTTACATACGTAAGATGCTTTGTTTCTCCCTTCTTGACTTCTCTTGCTACCAAACCCGTCTCGAATCATTTTCAACACTTAACAACATCCAACCTAACATGATTTCATCATAAACATCAAATACCATCCAATGGTATTCCAAAAGTCCTCAATGTCACACTCAAAAACTACAAGGATCATAATTGGAAAGTACGAGATATTACAGTTTATTAGTCAGCACACACACGCGCGAATGACAGGCTTTGCGTGCAGACGACCGGGCGTGACGACTCGTCGTTTGGCGAAAGCTCTAGGAAAGTGCACGAACGACACACGCGTTCACACGAATGACACACGCGTTCACGCGAACGACAACTCAACCCGGCGACCAACGGCGAGCCGTTTGGCATCAACGACCCGGCTCCCAACGTCAAATGACATGTTGTCTGGCCACCAGCGACAGACTACCAGTCTTTCGGTCTTTGATTTCCAGATTTTATTTATCATTTTCCAACAATTTTCACTTACCCAAAACACTTCCAAATCACTCCTAACATTTATTAATCACCCAATTAACATCAAAAATATAAAATTAACTCTTCAATCACCAAAATAAAAATTCAAAATTTTACCTAAATTTATTTAAAATAATTATCCAAAAATACGGGGTATTACAAAAATACAAAAGCATAGAGGATGAAAAAAATTAGCGTCGCTACGGTGCCACGCTAGATCTAATGTGGCACTGTAATTCCACTCCAATCTGGTGCACAAAATAGTGTCGAATTGGAGTGAAATCCCATATATATCTTGTCATTTTATGCCAAAATGGAGATGGGTTGGAGAAGCTCTAAATTGTTTTTTTTTTCCCTCCAAATATCATCCCCAGTTCTTTTCTAGTTTTGTTAAAAGAAAAAAAAAATATTATTAGGTCAATTCCACTGTGTTCATTCAGATTGGGTAAAGAAGAATATTCATTTTCAATATAAATTAGTTTTATATCTATACGTTGTCTCGAATATTATGAATTTATTTTTTAATAAATATTCGATATTATAATAAAAATTGTCTCAAATTAAAACAAAAAATAAAAACATAAAAATTAATATTGAATTTCTTATAAGATTTGTTTCTATATTTATTTATTTTCTTATAAGATTTGTTTATTTTCTTAATGAAAAGTGAACATTCACCAAAATATTTAATATTTAATAGGAAGTGACATATGTCATGCAATTGGGATGCTTAGACTTGTCGCTGGTTCCGAAACCGGCGATTTCGAGTCCGAAACAAGCGGTTCTGGTTTGTCAAATATGAGAACCGGAACCGAACCGTGGTTTTACGGTTTGGTCCGGTTTCGGTTCAGTTCCGGATTTAATTTGACTAGTTTTGACCGGTTTAACCGCCGATTCGGTTTCGGTTCGTTTCCTATTTTCTTTTTTTTTTTCAAAATTTTATTTTTAATCCGTTATTTTATCCCGTCAATTGGTTTGTAAATTTTGTTATATTCAATAATTAACTATAATACCAATAATACATTTTATTCCAAATATTTTTTTAATAATTTTTAAACAAATTAACTATTCTATTAGTAATTAATAATAATAATTTATAGAAAAATAAATTTTTGAGAGAGTGTAGAAGAGATTGAGAGATAAAAAATAGTGTAAAATTGGTAAGAATGAGGTGTGGTATTTATAGAGTTGAAAAAATAAAAAAAAAAAAACAAAAAAAAAAGAAAATAACCGTTGAAACCGCCGGTTCTAACGGTTAGAACGAGAAACCGGAACCTAAACCGTAAACCGCCGGTTTTGGTCGGCCGGTTCCGATTTCGGTTCAGTTTCGGTTTTTACCTGTCCGATTCCGGTTCGATTCTTCGGTTCCTGTTTGATTTTTACAACTCTACGTAGGAGGATTGACTACCGGACCAGGACATAATAGCTCGTCCTGATCTGGGGACTAGAAACGGTAGTCTCGTTTCTAACCCCGTTGTGGACAGCCTTATCACACATTAAATATGTTTTTCTGTCACCTTTATGCCATTTAAGAGTTGATTGTTTTTAATGCTGATTTTGATTGTTTCAGTTTTCTTATAATCAAATTAAATTTATTTATGGACTTGTCTGTTTGAGAAATTAAAACTGATACAGCTTTCCAATTTTAAATTTCAATTTCAAGAAATAAATACATTGTTAAATCTCTTCCTTTTTTTTTGAATTGTTGAATTTCTTCCTCAAGTTCTCTTTTTTCATCAGATGTTTTTTAATTCTATTTTTCTTTATCCTAGATAATTGTTTAGTGAAATTTACAAATTTTAGTTTATAATATATATTAAATACTATTAAATGTGTTAAACTCACATTCATATTTAAAAAAAAGAATGTACAGTAAAATTTATTGCTCTGGATTGGATGATTTGATTTTAATAATTTTTCAACGGCAGTTATTTTAATATATTGCCAGCTATAAATCAAATTTAATAGATTGAATAAATTAAATGATTAAAACATAGAAAAAAAATTAAATTAGTACTTAATACAAAAACGACCGTTACAAACAAGCTTGGATTGGCACACCAATTGACGTCGATCTCAAAGGTTTGCTGCGAAATCACAATCAACTTTAGTACTTTACAGAGTTTGGCAGTCAGATGAGGAAAGAAGATGATAATTTTTTGGTCCCAAAATTTTCTAAAAGATGGAAAATAATCATCTTCCAAAAGTTGACTGGACGAAACCCAACCCCCTAGTTGTTACCAAACCACAACTTTTCCTTTTCTTTCAACCACCACCCTTAAACAACCTCTTCCCTAATGCAATTGAGGTATTGTTTGTTTGAAGTAAATTAAGTATATTTTTATAGGATAATTTGGTTTAAAGTATTTTAGTATAAGATATTGTATATTTAATATATTATGATTGTCAAAAGATGTGTTGGTTTTGTTATTTTCTTACTAAATATAATTTATTTATATTATCTATCACTCAATTTACTAAAATTAAACACTTGGTAGATTGTATATTGAAAAGGTTAAAGAAATGAATGCTATGTTTAATTGAAAAAATAATTTTATGTTTTTGTTTTCTGTTTTGTGTTTTATTTCTATTTTCTAAAATTCAAAAGCATTTAGAAATATGCTTACTAATCAAAAATTATTTTTAAATAAAATTTTTATTTTTTCATTTCTATTTTCTAGAAAATAATGAAAAATTTCTACAACTAAATAAGCTCGAAATATTCTTATAAAAAAAATATCTCAAACAAACACATTGTTAGATAATTGTTTCTTTATATTTATTTAGTGTATTATATTATATATATATATTTTAATCTGAATGTGAACTAAAAAAACTTATATAGGCGATAAAACTCTCTCTATATTTCTGGTTATAAGAAGAAAAGTGATGCTATTCCACCACAACTTCTTTGTGGTATTGTATGTTTAATATGCAACTTCTTGGTGGTATTGTATATTTAATATGCTAGCAAAGTTTTTAATTTACTGATGATTGTTATCTTTAGATCTTGTTGAGTTGGCAAAATTTTGAAATGTCTAAATTTTACTAAATGTGCACATTTCAAATGTGTTGATTTAATAATTGAAGAAATTTGAAAATATATTGTTTATTTAGAGATATTTTAAACAATATCTCATTCAAATATCGCATGAACTTATTTAATTAGTACACATCAAATGCAAAATTTTTAAAATAACCAATTTATCTTTATATATACTTCAATATTTTATCTGTAACTTTTTTGCCAAACCAAATAATTTTTTTTGAATAGTTTCAAACCAATTAATCTATATTACGAAATTGGTGTCATGAGTTCTAGTAGCAACATAATTTGACAATTTTGTTTATATATTTTTTACTTTACATGCCACAAATTTTTCATAAAGTTAAGATATTTAATGATGAATTGTAATCCTTTAGAATAATTTTTAGACTAATTAAAAGCACACTAATCAATATATATATAATAGTTAGAATTTTTTTTTTCAAATTTGTAACAAATGTCTCATTAGTTGTTTGACAAATGATATTTTAATGTTAAAAGAAAAACAAACAATTGATAAAAAAGTGGCTATATCAATATCACAATATATATATTTAAGGTTTGTGAGTTTTCTCTATGTTTCGACAAGTAGCATTTTAACTGATTTACATGTGATGCTTATTATAAATATTTCCTCACTTTTGCTTTTTGTAATGTAATATACAAAAAAATTTCTAAAATCAATAGTTACATAACAAAAATAAATCAATATATGTATCAATATATATTATTTCACATATAAATATAGTTATACAAATTTAACGCTATGATGAAAAACATGGTTCACAAATTTGATATATAAATTTATAATTAGCAGGTGATTTAGATTAAACTTACATAATGTCAATGTATTACTCCTCTTGGAAAGGGAGAATTAGATATAAAAAAATAATGGTGATTTGATATTTTCGATCAAATTAAGATAATATTAGTTATAATCGCTTAGTTCAATGCATACACATACATTTGCTTAATTAATATTATAATATATGAATTAAAATCTTTTATTTTGAAGAATCTACATATTTCTCTAGGAAAAAAAATAACATATTTAATTTATAAAGGAATTATGAATACAATTATAAAATTTCCTAATAATTTTAGTTTCTCTCCTAATTTATTAATATTTTAATTTTTATTATTAAAGTACTAATTTTAAAATATTTTTTAAATAAAAAATATATTAGTATTAGTTTAAATAAAAATATTAAATTTACCGTGCATAGCACGGGTATTGCTCTAGTTTTAGATTATGATAGCATAGTAACTGAGGTGTGTGAAATTTTAGTTCGGGTTAAATGGTGTACTTGGATTATTATAAAATGTGTGGGATTAATTGTGAAAAAAAAAGTATTAAATCTCACATTTTTAAGAAACGAATCATTCTCAAAATATCATCTTTCTTACAAAAAATAAGAAATTTAGAACATGTGAAATTTTACTAATATATCAATTTTATTATACCAAATAGTAGATTTCACCAAATGTCAAATGTCACATCCCAAATGGCTTAAACCAAACATTCTCTTAAACATTTTTTTGCATGCATTTATAAAAATGGCATTGTAATTCTTTAAACTTGTATTGAATTTCTTTTTTATTTTAAGAAACATCAAAGTTTTAATGTATTAAAAATTGCTATCCAATTCAATTCTTTTCTTGAATTTTCTATCAAAAACAATACTTTAGTCCATAATGATTTGTCCAGATTTAAAAACATCAGAGAAATACGCTGACGTGGTCGAGAATACGTTAAGTAAAGCCAAATAGAAAACAAAATCCAACGGCCAGGATCACTCCATCCCCCTCGAAGCTTCCCTCGTCTTCACATACGGACAAAAAATTAATCACCTTGTTTAGAACTCGTCTTTAAAATCTTCTTCGTCTTCACCATGTCTCTTTCTTCGTCTTCATATATTCTAATCATTCATTCATTACCCACATTACATGGCACTCATCACTGCCACCAACAACCGCCCTGTCTTTACTCACCACTTCACATTTCTCTCTTTTATTACTTTCTTTCTTTCCTCCTCCTTTTTCATTCACAAAGAAGCGTTCTTTTTAGTCACCAACCATTGAATTTCAAAACATTTCACCTTCTAAGACCAAATGGCTTCCAAATGTATGCTCTTTTACGGATTTCGAAGCTGTTTCATTCATTCAATGCATTGACACATTGTGTGTTTTCTTTCATTGAGCGAATGGTTTCTATTTTTGTATCTTTCGTTACCATATCAGTGTGAGAATAAGAAGTTTCTGGAGTTTGTTTAGGGTTTCTTATGTGGGTTTGTCAAATTGAGAAGTGGGTTTCTGTTACATTTGTGATTTGACGATTGTAGCTTTGGTTTTATAACGTGAAGTTGAATCGAGTTTCTTCAAGGTCAACACTGATAAATTTTGGAGTGAAGAGTGATTTTTTTTTGTTGAGATTAATGGTTGTTAATCATGCCTAGTATTCGAGCACCAGAGACAAAGAAGGCCACAACCCTTACGGTTGGTCAATTTTCTTTGAGGTTATGTGAACTCATTTGTTTGAGCAGCTGTTTTGCTCTACGGTTCATGTTTTGCTTTTGCTTGTTGCAGGTTGCTGTGAAATGTAGACCTCTGACAGAGAAAGAGCGTGGGCGTGACATAGTTCGTGTTAATGATCAGAAGGTATGCAAGCTGGGAAATGGATTTGCATTGTAATGTTGTATATTGTTTTTATTGATTATGATTTGATGAGGATTGATAGATTGTTGAATTGGATTCTATAGGAGGTGCCTATACTAGATCCTGACATGTCAAAGGACTACCTTGACCGAATACAGAATCGAACCAAAGAGAAACGATATTGTTTTGATCATGCTTTTGGTCCTAAGAGTACGAATTTGGTATGTATATATGCTTCATTTTCTGAAATTTGATCTATTTGAGTTCAGAGGAAAAGGTGATTGTCATTATGGATACAAAATACTAATCTAAGATTGTTTTTTGTTTGTTGCTCCAGGATGTGTACAATAAAAGCATATCTACCGTAATCTCTGGAGTTGTCCAAGGCCTGAATGCAACTGTTTTTGCATATGGTTCTACTGGGAGGTATGAAGGAGATAGATTCATGGTTTCTGATGCTTATTGCATTTCTGATATGCATTTCGTTTGCCTGAGGTTTTCTACTCACTTTTCTTTTTGACTCGTCAACAATTTGCTTCTTAAAATCCCATACACTTTATTAGAAATTACTGATTGGACAATTTGAAATGTAAAGACTGCAGATGGTTGTTGTACCATGATTTTGGCATATTATCTGAGAGTGGTAACTGGATATCTTTTGTGTTGTCTAAAACCTTTTAACTTCAAAATTGACTGCTTTAATGAAATTTCTATTGCTTGGTTTTCAGCATGGCCATTTAGAAACCTACTTCTAGTGGATATGCCTTGAACTCTTCATTGTAGCATCAAATCTGCCATCATATTATGTAATTGCAAAGTGCATCTTTTTATGTGTAAGTAGAAACAAATTATGGCGTGGCAAAAGTTTCACTAGTTTACCAGATTGGGAACATCTAGTTTTTAATCAACTTCTGGCACTTTTCCTGATGAAAAATCTGTGGTTAGATTCATTTGGAGTACTGGTTTTGTACTTGTTGTTTTTTTAAATGCTGTGGCTGAATTTGGATTTCTCTCTGTTATTTGAGACGCATTTCCAGTGGCAAAACATATACAATGGTTGGGACTCGGGAGGATCCTGGGCTTATGGTTCTAAGTTTGAATACAATTTTTTATCTTATAAAAAAGGACAAGAGCACTGATGAATTTGAAGTTACTTGTTCCTATCTCGAAGTCTACAATGAAGTAGGTTGTCCTTTTTCCAATTTGAGGAATTTCATATGTTTATTCAGATTCTTGACAGTGACATAATTAGCCCTTTTTTTTTGACGAAATATAGGTCATCTATGATTTGCTTGAGAAATCATCAGGTCATTTGGAACTTCGGGAGGATCCTGAGCAAGGAATAATTGTTCCTGGCTTGAGATCTATAAAGGTCCATCCCAGCACATATTTTCTATTGGCATTACTTTTTTTTTAAGTTTTATTGGCATTACTTACAAGTCCTTGATGGCTTTTACTCTTATTTTAGGTCCATTCAGCCGATAGAATTCTAGAACTGTTGAACTTGGGGAATAGCAGGCGGAAAACAGAAAGCACAGAGGCCAATGCAACATCGTCTCGGTTTGTAAAATATAAGTTTTTCCTTGTTTTTAACATTAATGCCTGTTTAAAATTGTATATTATTTAGGATTTTCTCAAATGCCTGAATGTTCAAGTTTTTGACATCTCATATAATTATTTTTTCCTTAATCTAGATCACATGCTATCTTGGAGATATCTGTGAAACGGAAACAAAAAAATAAGTACCAAAATCAGGTGATGCAAGGAAAGCTTGCACTTGTGGATCTTGCTGGTAGTGAACGAGCATCTGAAACAAATAGTGGAGGCCAAAAGCTAAGAGATGGAGCTAACATAAATCGTTCTCTTCTTGCTTTAGCAAATTGCATTAATGCCCTGGGAAAACAACAAAAGAAGGGTCTTGCTTATGTTCCCTATCGCAATAGGTAGCTCTTTTACTTTGAGTTCCCATTTTTTTTTCTTTTGACTGAGAAGGGAGAGTGATAGCATGAAATCACCTGACTTTTCTTGTTTGTATTGCAGTAAACTGACCCGGATACTGAAACATGGACTCAGTGGCAATTCTCAGACTGTCATGGTTGCGACAATATCCCCTGCAGACAATCAGTATCATCATACAGTAAATACCTTGATATATGCTGATCGAGCAAAGGAAATAAAGACACATATTCAGGTGAGATCATATTGATCTTGCAAAACAGTTGGCAGTATCTAACAAAAACTTTTTTTCGAAAAGAAAAAAGGCACTACGTATAACCCATAAAGTTGGAAAGTCATGTATGGATTCATGTCTTTTTTTGACTGGGGATTCATGTCATTTAGCTGCATTTTATACAGTTTCAACTAAATGATGCCAAACTTGAAGAACATTCCTTTTTTCTTTCAAATTTTTGCAGAAGAATATTGGTATAACTGACACGCATGTATCAGATTATCAGAGGATGATTGACTGTCTTCAAGTAAGCTGCCGCTTGTATTTTATATGTATTAATTAATTTAGCTGTTCATTAAACTGGAATATAATTTAATACTTGCTATCCAGATTGAGGTTTGCCGCTTGAAGAAGGAACTTGCTGAAAAAGAATCTCAGTTGAGTGTCAAAGCCTCTGAGAAAGCTGCCGATGATGAGCTATCATGGTTAGACATTTTAAGTCTCGAAACCAGTGAAAATGTTCAAGAAAGAATAAACTTACAGAAGGC
Source organism: Flueggea neowawraea (assembly GCA_948243855.1). Taxonomy (NCBI): domain Eukaryota; kingdom Viridiplantae; phylum Streptophyta; class Magnoliopsida; order Malpighiales; family Phyllanthaceae; genus Flueggea; species Flueggea neowawraea. The sequence continues at coordinate 9,455 of CAODLS011044808.1, forward strand.
AATGTTTGAGCTAGAGGAAACTAACCTTCGTAATCGCATTGAACTGCAACATCTTGATGAGGCAATTGCAAAACATCAGGTTAGTTGGTATTATGACAGTGTAATTTCATTTCATCTTGGGAGTGCAAGAATTGTTACCTGTTTTTACTCAGATGCTTGCTTTTAGGTTAAAAGTTAGATGTTTGCAAAATGTGCTCACTGAAAGGTGAATTTCATATGCACCCCTGCCAGCCATGTCATAATTTTTAATGTATCAACACAACTCAAATAATCATTTTCTCTCCTTTATTTTGGATGGGGTAGGTTTTTTTGGCGACAGAGATGCTAAAATTGAACTTATGTATTTTTTACTTGATTATTTGCTTGCTTGATTTAATTATGCGATAGGCTGGCTTAGAGTATTAATTTGTTGTTTCATTTATAATCGTCTTTGCCTTTCCTTTTTGTTTCTCTTGTCCAGGCTGTTGAAAAGGAAGGAGCAGTTGTAGAGGTTCTCCGAGGCAGGCGGCAAGTCATTCTTGATAACATTCGCGACAATGATGAGACTGGTTTCAATTACCAAAAGGTATTTGCTTGTACTGAATTTCCATCATACCCTGAATTATTTTACTGGATTTAACCATTTTGTTGCTTTATTTCTCTATAGGAAATTGAAGCAAATGAGAAGCAACGATGCCAGCTACAAAATATGATTGATGAAGCTATTAGCAATAATGGCAATAAAACCTATTTGCGCATTCTTAGTCAGTACAGGCTTCTGGTAAGGAGGCATGGAGGAAATTATCAATACTAAGCTGAAGACTATAATTTATTAAAGTATCTCTTGATAGTTTAATAAGTCTGCTACAGAGTTGACGTGGGTTCTGTTAATATAGGGAATGGCTAACACTCAGCTTCAGTTTGAAATGGCAATGAGGGATCAAATCATTCATAACCAACGAGACGCGCAGAGAAACCTGTGGAATATGCTTATGGGATTAGGACTTGATGAGAAACATTTGTTGGATCTTGCTTCCAAGCAGGGGATAACCATTGAAAACTGGACAATGACATCCCATTTGGGAATATCAGATGAGCAGCAGTCACCAAATTTTGCTTCATTTAGACATAATCCCTCGGGATATAGTCCTCGGATAAGTCAGACATATTCTGGATCTTGCATCATGCAGCAGTATCAAGACTTTGGTTCAAGTTTGTTCTCAGCAGTGCCTTGCAGTACAGGCCCTGCATTTTGCAGGGAGGAGCACCATAGTTCGT
>CAODLS011044937.1:0-11727 GCA_948243855.1 Flueggea neowawraea
AATAAATTTATAATTTTATTAATAATAAATATAATAAAAATATGTCTATATTTTAAAATATTTAAAATAAAAAATATATCTATTAAATTAGAACAGAAAAATAATAACTTTTCAGTTGTCTTAAATAAACTAGCTCGAAAACGAAAGTGCAAAAGCTATCCAAAAAAAATGTCTGAATTAAAGAGGCTTACTCAATTTTTATTTGAAATGGAAAACCATTTTACATCAATTAATAATTTTATATCTTGACGCAGTAGTAACTGTTGGAGTCGACTTTCAGTTTGCTAGTCCTAAAAATAGAAAAATAAATTAAAAAATCAAAGGAGTTGAAAAAAAGAAGAAAAAAATGTAGTATTATGGTTCATATATTTCAGCAAATGTGGACACAAGTGGATTTAATTTAATGTATTTGTCTTTTCTTAAAAAAAAAAAGGAAACCAGGAAAATAAAGTTTTTGTCGCTAGTAAACATTATTGTACTGTAAGAAGGAGATGTCTTGAAAAGAAAAGTGGGCCTAACTTAGTTTAAAATATATTGGCCCACTTTGTTTAGATCTTATCTGGATTTTACCGTTTTTAATTTTTTTATTGCTCCGCGAATATCCTCTTCTTACTGTTTTGTCCTTTTCTCTGTTTTTGTTATTTCTATCCACGTGTTGCACGGTCAACTCCTTTATTTAATTTTTATTAACATTATAATATAATTAGTGGTTAATAATTTAATTAATTATTTATTTTTTTTAGACAAAAACGTGTATATATTATATTTATTTTTATGTATATAGAATTTCCTCTCTTTCGTCTCCACGTGGACACGTGGGATTTTTCGTTGGCTGAATCCACGACGCGTGTCCCACCTGTAGGCTCCACGTTTAACATCCGCTAGTGGATCCTAGTTTCTGACGTGGCACACCGTTGGCTCTTTCCTATTGTCCAGTTCAGTTCAACTTCACTTCTCTCCATTTCACTTTTTGGAAGTGCCAAAGCTTGAAACTTTTGTCGAAGCTTACTTGAAAATTAGGTGTTATTAGTGTCTGAAAACAATATTAATTTTTAAGGAATTTAATTTAATTTCTAAAGATGGGGGACTTTGATGGGTACATTTGCAGAAGGGAGTTAGTGAGCTAAATGGTTTATGGCAGCTACCTGTGAACAATGAAATGGTGGAGTATTTTGCGTTGGAAGATCTATGGAAGTGCTATGATGAGTGGAGTGCATTTGGTGCTGGCACTCGGGTGCAGTTGGACTCTGGCGACAGCATCATGCAATACTATGTTCCTTACTTGTCTGCCATTCAGATTTACAGCAACAAGTTTTCTGTTTCCCCCAGGTTTTCAACATTACTTCCCTTCATTAGATTGTTTTTCCATGTCTTTTTGGTTAGTCCCTCGACTGTGTCTTTGACATTTTGAAGTATTTTGCCTGGATTTGAGATGGGCAGTTATTAATTCTCATACCCTTTTGCAAGATTGTAAATGTTAGAGGAAAAGATTGAAACTTTGATTGTTCTTGGAATTTGAGAAAGAATTTCAGGAAGTAAAGTTTGCTGCGTGCAGGAATTCGAGAGAGTACAGTGATGCGGTCGAATTTGAAAGTGATTTATGGAGTGATATTGACAGCGCGTATGATGATAAGTTATCAAGGTCTCTAAGCAACAATTCTAGCAAAACTTGGGACACCATTTCTGATGAGGATTCGGGTTTCGAGCATGAGACTTCTTTGCCTGTTAAAGATAGGCTTGGTCACCTTTATATGCAGTACTTTGAGATATGTTCTCCTTACTGGAGGCTTCCGCTTTTGACTAAGGTTATTTGATTTTCTGATCTGTTTTAACGGTTAATTGATGGTTACTATGAGTATGGCCAATCCACATTGCCTTACAGGAAAATAAAAATAGGAAGGGGATGACTATTTTTTTCTTACCTTCCTGTGTCTGGTATGTAGTGTTCTGATTTATTATTTGTTTCAGATCACTAATTTAGCAAAGACCAATCCAGGCCTTATGACACTGAGGAACGTGGATCTTTCTCCGGCAAGTTGGATGGCCATTGCTTGGTAATAATGATTTGCCATCTTCTTCATACATGTTTTCTTGTTGCTGATTTTGAGTGTATTTCGCGACAATAACAAGTGGAGGTTTTAGTTGATTTCACGGATTTGCCAATTCTGGTTAATTAAGTGACTTTGCAATGCGACCTATGTACTTCTTTCTGCCTATACCTGGAATTTCGTAATACATTCAATATTACCATTTAAGTCATTGTAATTAAATACAACTAGAGGTAAGTATGCGTGTATTCTGTAATTAGAGCAAGCGCATAAAACAAAAAGTAGCATGGGCTACAAAGAGTAGAATGTAAGAATTGTCCTCTATAACATGTCATTGACATCTCTTGGCTGTGAATTTGCAATAAGAGCTTCATCCTTTTCCAACCTAAATTCAAAGAAAATCCTGCAACCGAAAAAAAAAACAAGGATTGAGTAGTAGTACTAGGTGAATCGGATGATTGCTGTATGAGCCTCTCCGAAATTTTGTGGCATTATGCAATGGCGTTTTGCATTGAATACGACAAAGTGAGCGCATTGAGATCAAAGTTCTCTTGTCTGCTGGTTACCTTTTTTGCTGCTTTCTGCTTTTCTTTGATGATTCTTGCTATTTTCTGCACGTGATCTCAGTTTTTTAATTTATTTTGTGCTTCTATGTTATTATGTTAGTAATGAAGCATTAATTATACGGTCTATACTGCTGATTAGGTACCCTATTTATCATATTCCTTCTCGGGTGAATGAGAAGGACTTGTCGGCATGCTTCTTGACGTTTCATACTTTGTCGTCATCTTTACAAGGTATGTATCTGATTTTAAGCTTTTTAATTTTGTATACCAATCTGTTTTGGCATTTCTGCATTGCCTTAATCTTATTATCTTAAGGATTCTGTTAGATATGAAATAAGCCTATGATTATGTTTCTTCTATGAAGAACTTCCCCTACTATTGAAAATTTGAGAACAAACTGAGAATTAAGGTCATTGTTGTTCACTTAGTTGAGCTTAAAATAGCAAATGGTGATCATTGCCCAGTATATATCTTAAAGCAGAAGCAGTTTTTGATATGGGCAATTGATATTGGATTATGTTGTTTGACGGATCCAGGGGGGATCTTGTTTATAATTTTTTTTATCAGTACCTACTATAGTAAGATCTTTGGAACATGCTTCCTCTGTGAACTTCTGTTGGAGTGTAACTTTGGTTTCTCCACTTGAAAAGACATCTCGCTTTGTGTTGTCGTTGCATGCCTCTTTCCGCTAATTACTTCTTACCATGCTTTCCACATCGTTCCTTTTAGGCTAGCTACGAATGGGGCGAGCATGATGCTTCATTCCGTCATTTAACATGTATATCTATATGCACTATCTGCTTATTTCAAAGATTTTGTTATTGCCACCATGGGATTTAGAATATTTCTTCTTGTTCGCTGCATGATATTAATTCTGCAGATTATGGAAATGAGTATGAGGACGTTGCTGGGTCTTTGGGCACAATCGGAAAATTAACAGGAAGTAAAGCAAAAGAAGGCTATTGTGGTGGAATTGCCCTTCCTCCATTTGGATTGGCTACATACAAGATACAAGGGGATCTATGGCTGAATCCCGAGACATCTGACTATGAGAGAATAATGTTTCTGGACAGTGCTGCTGATTCCTGGTTGAAGCAGCTCAACGTCGAGCACAATGACTATAACTTTTTCACCTATCACTCCACCATTTAATGGTGAATGCCCGTAACATTTTCTCCTTCCCTTGTGTTTTCTTACTAAGTGAACTCGGGCAGTAACAGCCATAAAATACTCCCTCTTAAGAAAGTTCCAAATGTGTGCAAAAAGCGGGTGTATGATACTAAGGATAACCTTTGTCTTGGATAGCCACGAAAGTCAAGTTGGTGTAACAAAAACAAAGCAAGGCTTGGTGCAGTAAGTTGAGTTGTTTTAGTTTGCGCTGGACATCTAGGATAAGAGAGAAATCAGGTGGACTGTTTTAACTTAAGCATGTATATTCCTCTTTCTTGTTTTCTATAAACTGTGGTGGAGGTGAGTGCTTTCCCTCTTGTGTGATAAGTGTCAACAGCTAGTTTTTTCAGTTCAGATGACATGTTTTGCTTACTCTCTCTCATAAGGATCTGTAAATTGAATGTTTTGGTTCAAGTATCTTACTCTTGCTTACTCTCCAAATAGATTTCCTTTTTTTCTTTGATATTTTATTCCATTTCTTAGCGGAGGAGATGACTTATTTTTTCGATTTCTTAGTGCTGGAGATATTAGTCAATTTGCTTGTTAGATATGTAATATATTAATTAATGACAAACATCTGTAGTTATTGCAATAAGGCCATTGCCAGAGAAATGTTGGAGGGTGACAATGGGCCATGCATTATATGAAATTAGTGTAATTTGCTGCCATTTCCTGGGATGACAATAGTAGAAAGTGTTGCTTCTAAAATCACTAAATCATATGAAAAATTGTGGTTAGTGGCAAATCTGTTTTATAGTATTCAATAAGAATTATTTTTGTAAATTATTTATATAGTAAATCACAAATAAAGAACATATATTAATTTTAATTTATTAAAATTTTTTCATATAACATTTATTATGATTCTATACATAAATATCAGTGTTATAATTAATCCATAAAAATTGTCCAGCAAAGATAAAACGTATTTTCTATATAATATAAAATTTTCGATTAAACACGTCTTTATCGGTACCAACAAAGGAAAAGTCCGTTTAACCTTAACAAAATTTTAAGTGATCATTTTGCTAATCTGACTTTCTTCTCCGGCTAACCTAATCCTCCTCTTTCAGATCTCTCTCTTTCCCCACTCTTCTCTTACATCGCTCAACTTAAAACAAAAAGAAACCGATCGGTTCGGTTCAAAACCCAACTAAAATTCGGTTCTATTTTTTCGGTTCACCTGATCTGTTCGGTTTGTTTAGTTTGTTATTGGTTTGAACCGAACCGACCGAATTTCCAGACTAAGGGCGTGATCCGACACGATCCCTCTCATAGGCCACCACCACCACCACAAACAACCATCACAACACATCCCCACAACTAACAATTCTCACCGCTCCTTCGTCGAAATGTCAATCACCTCCTCCACCGCCACTGCATCTCCTCCCCGCTCCGTCTTCCTCGGCGTCGACGTCGGCACTGGAAGCGCCCGCGCCGGTCCGCCTTTCTATGTCTTTCTTATTCATTTATGCTATCGACGAGTGAATCGATTTACACTTTGAATTAGTTATATAACATGTGTAATGGATTTGATGCAGGTTTGTTTGATGAGAAGGGGAAGCTTCTAGGATCTTCTAGTAGTCCGATACAGATATGGAAGGAAGGTGATTGCATTGAGGTATATGAGCATTCGATAACTTCGATAATGAGTTTTGACTTCTCTTTTATCTTTTTAATGTTTCTATTTTAACAATTAATGATATAGTTCCATTTAATAATTTTTTCCAAGGTTTGATCATTTTGGAGCTCGGGGTACAGTAGAAATGTCGCTTTTGTCTATGTCGAATTTACACTGAGAAAAACTAGTTTTTTGGTGATGGGATTTTCGTTAATTTTCAATTGTGGAGGTTGATTTGATACATTTTATACTATTTAAAGGAATGATTAGTATGGAGATTGTTAGATAGTACAAGTCTGGCATGTATTGGCGTTGAATTAGACGAAGCAAACAACTCGTTTCCTTAGTTATGATTTAATTTATTTGTTTTAATGTGGATGAATTTTGTATATGTTTTTAATGATTAAAGAGATGGTAGGATATTAAATTTCCTTTGTAGAAATTTTATAGAAAGACTAATGTTGCTTCTTGTTTTTTCTGAATCCAGCAATCATCAACAGATATTTGGCATGCTATTTGTGCTGCTGTGAAATCAGCATGCTCCCTTGCAGATGTTGCTGGACATGAAGTGACGAGTGTGGGTTTTGCTGCTACTTGTTCTCTCGGTTTGTAATTCTTCGGCCAATTCTTCTTGTGGAAATGCTCTTTGACGAATATTTGAGTGATTACCGTTTCTTGCTTGTTTTCTATGGTGGTAGTTTAACTAAAACAAACATGGTTTCATTTTTTCAGTGGCAGTTCATGCTGATGGTGCTCCAGTGTCAGTTTCATGGAGTGGTGATTCGCGAAGGAATATTATAGTTTGGATGGACCATAGAGCTGTAAAACAAGCTGAAAAGATCAATTCTTCTAATTCACCAGTATTACAATATTGTGGTAAATGCAGCCACCGAAGGTACTTGAGACCTTATAAATTTTAGTTTGTGTTCCCTTCTCTTTGGTTAAGTTTTAAAATATACAGCAAATACAGAAATAATGTTGGGGTGCATATACTGCAGTTCATTTGTGGATTTTGAAGGTTTTATTTAATCCCATTGTGCGGAACACCAGTAATTCCAGTTTTTTTCTTTAATTTTAGTAGCAATCGGATTATTCCGTGTTGAACCAAGAATGGTTAATATTTATATCCCTTTGTATTTTGATGATGAACAAAATTGGGTTTTGATTCTTAATCATTTTGTCAATGATGTTGCAAGATAACTCGAGTAAAAGAATCAACAACTTGAGTAACAAAAAATGCCCAGAAGCTGCGGATAAAGTGCTATAACTTGAGTAAGAACATACATAACTCGAGTTGTTAAAATGCGATACAACTCGAGTTAAATAAAGGCTAACTCGAGTTAAATGAAGAATAATTCGAGTTAAAATATGGATAACTCGAGTTAAATAGTCTGGAGAAAATTTAATTCGAGTAAACACTTGTATAACTCGAGTTAGAGCTTGGAGGCAAAGCCTAACACAACCAATGATCAAATGTCGATGGTCCAACGGTCAAAAAAATGGATAACTCGAGTAAGCATCAAAATTAACTCGAATTACACATTTCAGAGGTCATCTTCTACAAACGATAACTCGAGTAAGAGAAAAAGATAATTTGAGTTAAAGGTTATGTCAGAGTATTAAATAAAGGGTTGTTATATCTCACAACGGCTACATTCAATCCTCCAACGACCATATCAACTTGAAAATCTATAAATAGCCTCAAGACACAACAGAGAAGTTGTTGTTCATCACTTGCAAACATCTTACAACAACATCAAGCTTTCTCTTGCTCATATTTGCAAATTATCCACACACCTCTCAAGAGTGTATTTCACTAGCAAATTTATTATTTCTTGAGAGTTTTATTATTGAATTCGTTCTTCCTTATTGAGAATATCTTTGTATTTGAGAGAGGAATAGTTTTCTTGTTTGTCTAGAAAACAAGGGTTGTATGGGTAGATGTTTAATCTTGCACACATTGAAGCAAGAGGTTGTAAATGTCTAATCTTGCACCTATTGAAGCAAGAGTTTGTAGAGGTTTAATCTTGCACCTTTTGAAGCAAGAGATATAGTGGATTCAAAATCTCAAAAGGAAGTTTGAGAAGTGGACGTAGGTTAAGAGGGTCGAACTACGATAAATATTGGTTTCATTTCTCTATCCATTCTCTCTTTATATTTATTGTTTATGTGAATTGGATAAATTTTTCTTACTTTGCTTTTGCTTATTATGAATATTTTGATAATTGCAAAAACGTTTTAAAACAAGTTTTAAAAGTCAAAACTACAATTCACCCCCTCTTGGATTGCCATTTCGGGCCAATAACACTCACTAATTTGGCTTTGCCTTTTAGGGAATAGCAAGGATTGATATCTATTTATAGGCATATGAGAAAACCTAAATAGGTGCACTAGGGATGCCGAATTCTCCCTTGCTTGCCCTCCAAGCATTCGACATCTTCCTAATCAATAAGAAGTGTGCCGAATTTCTGTCTAGTCTCACTAGGGTTTGTCTTTCTTGTCCCACAAGAATAAATACTTCCTAATTAAATTTGTCACATGCATATTAGGGTTTTATTTTCCTTGTCACATAAAAATAAAACTCCTAATTGGTCACGGACTCCTAATTAGGCATGTGTGTGCCGAAATTCCTCCTTGTCATACAAGGAAAAAGACTCCTAAAAAAATAGGAGTGTGTTGAATTTCTCCCCCTTAATTAGGTTTACTGTGCCGAAATTTTCACGGGTTTTATTAATATTATTGAGCTTTTAATTATATTATCATTAAATTAATCACTCTATTATTAACGCATAGGGCGAATTATGTCACACATAATAATTAGTGATTCATATTAAAAGCCTATTACACTAATGGACTATGCATTAAATCTTATTTAAGACAAATTATAAAATTTTGAATTATTATTAATTAATCAAATTAATCATCTTAATAATTCAATCACCACAAGAGAGATTATTAGTGAACCAATCTAATTCGTTCTAGTGTGTGACCTAATAGCCCACTCGAAATTGGCAATGAGTCTTATCTCAAACCATGGGTCCAAAGTCCATATGCGATATCTAGTAATATATTATGACAACCCAAAATCAAGTGGATTCGGTGATCCGAGTTAACCTTTCACAGTTTGATATTTAGTCATTTTGTCTCATGATATCTCATTTAAGCATAAGGCATTATCATATGTCAATCTTACATTGCGTAACGTATTTCTTGATCCCAAGTAAATTGATATAACAAATGACATTAATAACATTTTATCAATTCATTCGAGTATGCATACATTTCATCAATCCTACTCATCAAGTGGCTAAGATATATCACTCTTCATAAGAGGAACAAATTCATCTCTCACAATCACTTCTCTACATGATTCATGACATATCCAATCATAGCCTTTATTGTTACCCTAATACGGATAACGTTTGACTAAGTCAAAACATGTGATTCTCCATATAGGAGTCGATTGTGAGTTTTAGTCAGAGAACTCAAATATCACCACTGCATGAAAACTACTTGTGACAACAATCCATGAAGTGCTTTCATAGCGGGTCAGTCCAATGCATGTTTCCCAACATGTATCTATGTTCTAAGTGATATCTCATATCCATAATCAGCAAAATGTGTTCATCCACTTAACAACATACTAACCTTAATTCATTATCATTCCATGATAATAGTCGATTATGGATATTTAGAATAATATTCATTTTATCCTTATGGTTTTACTATTAAGTCACACACTTGATGTCATAAAGAAGAATAAACTATTCAATGAGTTTTATTTTCATAAAATATATAATATTTCATAGAAATAAAATGCCTCTTTATTAAATAAACCAAATGACAATGTATACATGATTGAACTAGGGCACAAAACTAACAAGTGAAACATGTCATTTATTAGGTTCATGTTTGATATATTGGGCTAGCAAGAAACAAGCTAGTGTTGCAACTTCCTCTACCTAATCTGAATATGTTGCTGCGGGAAGCTCTTGTGTCCAAGTATTATGGATTAAAAACCAATTTCTTGACTATGGTATTGTTCTTAAGAATGTTCTTATTTTTTGTAACAATACTGGTCCTATTAATTTGAGTGAAAATGCCATCTTGTATAGTAGAACAAAGCATATTGATATTAGACATCATTTTCTACATGATCATGTGCAAAAAGGTGATATTCGTTTAAAGTTTGATAGAACAAATGACCAATTAGCTGATATTTTTACTAAGCCTCTTATGAAAGAAAGTTTTAGTTCTATTCGTTTTAGATTGGGTATGTGTGTTGTGAATAACTTGTGAATTTGTGTGAAATTATGTGCATTTTATTTGTTACATGCATTTACAATAAAATGATCCAATTTGGTAAATGATGCTCAAATTTCATCATGGTACATGTTTGGGTGTGGAAAGGATGCAAAATTATGGTTTTCTAGGTCTTGAAATGTGAGTGGAATAAGGAGACACATGTTTCAATCAAATATGAAAATTTTTAGGTTTAAGGTAGGTCTCACTCGAGCAAGCTAGATTCCTACTCGAGTGATCAATGATATGGTATTATTTTTGGGTTTGGAGTATCAACTTACTCGAGTAACAAGGTCAACTCGAGTGAAGTCAGGGTTCAGAGGTTACACTGCATGAAATCTTACTCGAGCAACTTCATGGTGTCACATGAGTGAAAATACATTGTTACTCGAGTAACCAAAGGTCCAATTTAGATAAAACCTTCCTTTTCATCATTTTTCCTCACTTCCATCTTCCTACCTTCAACACCCACCTTTCCTCTCAACTTTGCTCGAGTAAATTTTGCAACCCACACAAAGCCATTCATCCTTCATCAAATTTCCATCATTTCAACACATTTTCATTGCCAAATCACACCAAAAACACCCAAAATACTAGAAATCCAAAATTTCTTCAATTTCTTACACAAAATGTCTCAAAAACCTAAAGGAAAGATCAAACAAACCACTAAGAGGTTTTGGGTGAACAAGAAAGTGATTCCTCACCTCCTCCTTGTCCCTTAAGGAAAAAACATGTGGCTAAGAAATCCAAAGGTGGCTTTTCTTCACAATCAGCCTCTTCCACCATCCAAAGTGATGATTCTATGCCTTCAAATCTGAGATTCATCTCTTTGAAAGCTCAAGAAGTCTACAATAAGGTACTCAAGAAAGAACCTCGCATGCCTTCAATGATCTTTGACTATCCTAATTTGAGAATTGCAGATTATGACATGGGAATTGTGTTTAGGAGACATGGAATTAGGGAATTTTTTTTAGTATATTGATGTGATTCATAAGGATTTAGTTAGAGAGTTCTATGTGAATATGGAAGTTGTAAAAAAAATCTATTGATGAGAGTATTGTTTTGCGATCTCGGGTTTGTGGCAAAACAATTATGGTGTCCCAAAGGCGATTGTGTGAACGGTTTTCTATTCCAATAGGAGGAGTTAGACTAATCGAGAAAGGAAAGGATATTAAGGCTAGAAATGAAGAAAGTGATAGTGAAAAAACTAAAGATGATATTGAGAAACCAGAAAGTTGCACATTGGAAAAAGGTAAGGCTTTGCTTAGGTCCATTGATGTAGTTGAGGTAGGAGAATTTGTTCGACTTGAAGCTACTAATTTACCTAGAGGCTTAAGAATGATGCACTATGTCGTTAATCGAAGTATTACCCCTAAGAAGGATACTCAAAATTATGTGAACAAAACCTATGTGAAACTTTTGTGGTACGTACTCAAGGATGTTAAGATTAATTTTCAATTATTGATCATGAGATAGATGAAACACAAATGGAAGCTTCTTCACAAGGCAAGCTATCAAAAACACCAAAAGAAGGAAGGGATGCTTTATGGTGTTTTGGTCACCAAGATACTAAGAATGCACAATGTTAATCTTTCGGGCATGAATTCATCATGGTTTCTCACAATTGGAAGTTCACCAATGTCAATTTTGTCAACATGAAGATGATACAAACGCATACTCGAGGTTGGATTTATGGGCCACATGTTAGGCGTGAAACCGATCTTTTAATCAATCCCAATGTTAACATTCCTCCTCTCATTGATAGATCCTATCCAAGTTCAAGGAGTGGAAGGCAACCTCGTGCTTCCAATGCAAAGGAATTGGAAATTATTCAAGTAAGTGCAAGGGAGTTTCAAGAGCTTAAGGATCAAGTTTCATCTTTGGGTTCTAAGGTTAGCACTATGGAAAAGGTATTAGGGATAGTTTTGGACTTGATGCACAAAATTTGGGATAAGATTAGTTGTTTTTCACCATCCGCCACTTCTGCTCATATGCAATGAATTCTACGTTTTGATGCCTC
>CAODLS011045348.1:0-14598 GCA_948243855.1 Flueggea neowawraea
TGTCCGTAATATACTAACAAGTGAACTGCGCTCTAGACCAAGAACCTCACTTATTCTTCTTGCTTTCCACGCAGGGGATTGCCAAGAGACTTGTTAAAGCGGCGCTTTGTGAAGCAGCAAAGAAAAGAGAAATGAGGTATACAGATTTAAAAATGATCGACCGAGGTGTGAGGAGACATTTTCATGATGATATTACAGTCGTAGTTGTATTCATAGATTCTCGCTTGATCAATAAAGGCTCCCTCGTCGGTCCTGCTCTATCAATTAAAGGAGTAGTCTCGTCTACAGCAGGTTCCTAAATTTGCAAGAATCAAACGATATACATGTACAATTTCAGAAGATAAATGTGTTCAATTTCCTGAGCAAAGAGGGAAGTTAGCAACAATACAGAGCACAAAAGGGACTCGTATCTTGAAAGATATCTTAGCCTGCTGCACTGGAACAACCATTAGAGGGTCTCGGAGCAGTTTGAGCAAGCGGTGATGCCTGGTATTATGCTATATCTGATAGGAACAGAATAGCAAGTGAATCTCGATTGTATATATACCAATCTAGTCTATCTGGATTAGACTAGAATGCTTTATCATGGATGTTGTCAATTATGTATCATGATAATATAAAAGTTGAAGAAGAATAGGTGATGATGCTCGTTTTAGACAATATATAAGCCCTCCTCAGATGATGACTTCAAATTAGTCATGAAATCTACAATTTGGAGTTTCTCAAAGGTTGCTCCTCGTCAAAAAATCGATTCTAGTAGCAATAGTATTGTTTCACGAGTTGACAGGTAATTGCTACTAAAACTGTAAATTGAGGTTTTGGCGATTCGCTGAGACGTCGGCTGATGGTCAGCGGCTTCGACTAGCAAGATGTGCTTCAGTAAACCTTACTTCTCTGAGCTTTAGGCCTCTACACGATCCACCATCAATAGAATATTATTTGTTCTGTCTAACGGGTAGTCCTTATTAGAACCACTATTTGATCCTGCTGTTTCTATTGTTTCGAATCAATAGTTTAAACAATAAAATTACTCTCTCTATATATAATAATTATGGTTAATAATGCTAACTTCAGATAAGTGTGTCCCAATATGAAGTATTTTTTTTTTAATAAAAAAATATAGCAAATCGCAATTATACCAAACAAGTAGATGGATACTGTAGACAGAAAAAAAGCGTAAATTACAGACCCCTTGCCGATCAAGGTTTTATCAGCTAACAGAAACAAAAACTCCAGATGCTATTCCTTTTGAAATACAGCCTCAAAGAAGGCCAAATCCCCCCAACCCCAAAAAAGAAAACACACAAAACATATGTCAAATTACAGAGAGAAAATATAGTCTAACCCCTTACTCCACCTTGAAGATCAGGCAACTTACCGTGAGGCCATATGAGATCAACAATACCTTTCAAGTGTTTGATAATACAAAAATCGAAGAATATCAGGAATCCTAATCCACGTAGCAGGATTTTTCTTCCCTAAATTTTGCATTTACCTCTAAACATTACCAATGAAAACATTCCAGTCACATTCAACAAAATCAAGCCAACAGCTTAAAGCAAATCTTGGGCATGTACCTAGAGACCCAATGTCTACAGCAGGCATTGAGAAAACTTTCTTGATCCAACACATTGTACTTCTCACAGGAACACATCAAGCTATTCTCCAGTGTAATTTAACAAGTTCCATTTGTTTCACAATTAGTTCTGAGATATAATGTAACTTGCCTTCATTATATTTGGACACACCCAAATGCATGCAATCACACACACACACGCACGCCTGGACACACACACACACACAAGGGTGAAAAAAAGGTAATATCGATCTAAACCTAATCCCAAAAGGCAGTCTTACTACTCATCCAACTGATATATTGAACGCGGCACCCAAAACACTATCAATCCAAAAACTAGCAGCTACGATAATTAGTATTTCACTGACCCTTGTCCCATCAACAAACAAAATAAAATCTGCAAAGGCGAGATTCCAAGAAAAAAAAGAAAAAGAAGAATGCAAATAACCTAGTTCCTATGCTTACATCAAGCCAAACAAAACTTGTTTACAGTAAATCCTAGTGGAAAAAGGACGTCCCACAAATCAGCTGGAAAACCACAAATGTAGAAGTACAAGTTTTAAAGCCTCAAACCACTTAAATCAGACAATGCAAGTCATGCTCTCTCCTTAGCGCTGCCATCTAGCATTGGATAATAAAAACCTAGCAATATAAACTTATGATGTTGACTGGATACCTCAGTGACTAAACTTAGAACAAAAACACATGACTACTTTCTTGAATCCACGGAACTCTTGCACAATATGACATAAGAAGACATGATTACCCTAGATCATGGGACTAGAATTCCTTTTTTTTTTTTGTAAATTTTTTAAGATACTTTAAACACTTTCAAGGTAATTGTTGATGACTTGAGGCCTCACCAGATAAGTTGATTAAGCAACTTTGTCCAAAAACAGAACCAGCACCCTTCATAAACTAAATTCAAAGCCCTGTAGAAAATCATCTATCCGAGAATCCAAAGAACCGCATCTGGGAATTCAAAGAAAGGAAGAAAGCCACTGATCGGAAGGAGAATATTAGAACCTACTCCTGCAATCAACATAAACAAACAGTTGAAGAAAGCTCAAACTAATTCCAATGATTGTACATGAAGCATTAATGATTCAATTAGACAGTGCAAAAGCCAGCAGCCAGCAAGAAGCAAAATTCAGTCATACCTAAAAAATTAAGAATGGAAAATCTCTTCAGGACCCTCCACCAGTATTGCCTGCAATAGCAGCCTTCTGAATCACAAACAAAACACAACACTTCAGTATGCAAATAACATGAAATGAACATTTATCATCCCTGTCAAAATTAGAAAAACTCAACACTGAAATCAAATGGGCAGGCCTTACCGGCTCGATATTCCCTGCTCCATTTATCGAAACAGAAGTAGCTGGAGCTTCCGCAAACCTGTGAAGCAAAAGGAACATACTAACACTTTGAGCCAAACCATTCAAATAGCTTAAGCAACAATATACTAATAAAACATAACGAAAAGTAAGACAAACCTAAGAGCTCTTGCTTTCCTCTTTTCCTCTTCCTGTGAATCCAGTTTGGGACTCGAACCAAATCTTTCAAGCCTAGCTTTCTTTTTCATCTCATCATCACTAGCGTTTAGTGGCGTAGCAATTCCAAACCTACAAAACAACATTTAGTACCGCTTCGAACTGCAACAGCAGTAATTTAACTTCTTGGAGCAAACTAACCACAGAACAGAACCGAATACTACCTCTCAGCTCTAACCTTCCTCTTCAACTCCTCGGATTTCTTGGAGGCATCGGTGTTCATCTCCTCAGATTTCTTGGAGACACCAGTACCAAACCTGCGACAAAGTGAATTAAAGCCGAATCAATAAAAAACTTATCGAATATAATTTGTATTAGCAAATAAATTCATACATATCCAAACCCTAACAACTAACAAACAAACAATTAATCAATAAAAACACCAGAAAAGTTTTAAGAAATTACCTCTCGGCACGAGAATTTCGCTTCTCATGTTCGGATAACTGCACGGTAATCCCGAACCTCTCAGCGCGGCGGATCTTCTTGTCGGTGTCGGAGACAGGAGCGGCAACATTCACCGAGCTGACAGCTGTCTTGCTCTTCGAATCCTCGGAGTCCTTCTTGGATTCCTCGGTAGTCGAATCTACGGCGTTGTTGGAGTCCTTGACTTGATCTGGCTTCACAGAGTTAAGGTTTACAGCGTCTAGGGTTTTGGTAGGGTTATATTCAGTGTTGTTACTGGTGTCGGCTGTGGTTATGGCGCTGAGATTCTCTGAATCAGTAGCCATCGTAGCCGAAGAAAGAGAGTGAGAGAGAGAGAGTCTGCGTGGAGATGAAGAACAAGAAAAGTCGCGTTTGGCTGAGCTGTTCTTGGCGAGACGAGATAGGTTTTTCTGCTTCAAATCTCCCGAATCAACAAAAGTTTTTTTGTTTTTTTTGACAATATCTAATCAACAAAAGTTGAACAAATGGTTTTTTTGCCCTTTTTATTTTTTAAAGGCCTAAAAAGGCCTATAAAATATAATAAATACTATTTATTATTTTTCTAAAGGT
The DNA here is from genome assembly GCA_948243855.1 of Flueggea neowawraea. Classification (NCBI taxonomy): domain Eukaryota; kingdom Viridiplantae; phylum Streptophyta; class Magnoliopsida; order Malpighiales; family Phyllanthaceae; genus Flueggea; species Flueggea neowawraea. The sequence goes on from CAODLS011045348.1 coordinate 4,123, forward strand.
GGTGCGTATTTTTTGGCACAAGATATTATACTTCTTGTTTTAAAGAAAATAATTCAATATCAAGACCGTTATTGGATAGGTTTAGTTTTTTAAAATTGGGTTAGGTTTACCTGGATTTTTAGGTTAAAAAATAAATATTTATTTACTATATATATATTTTTAAAATAATTTAATATATTAAAAAGATAAACAAGACGTATTTTTTCACTAGTTACTCTTTTTGTGGTATGTTGTATGTATGGAGTTATATATTTACATAGTATTTGGTATCAATTGAATTTTGAATTCATTGAAATAAAATAAAATTCATAAATAATTGTATTTGAAAATAAATTAACTTGTTTGGTTTATTTGTTGAATTCTTCATTTGTAAATGAATTTTGTGTTTAGTATGACTAGTGATTTGTAATTGTTTATCTTTTATTTACAAAAATGTCATTATAGTTTATATTTAAATGGTAGATCAAGAGTGTGATGTAAGAGTAATTTTGTCATATTGATATATATATTGAGGAATTCATTTGTAAATTCTACCTCTTTTGATAGAATTTGTAAATAAAGGATTTAATTTTTTAAAAAATTAAACCAAATACAGAAATTGATAAAAGTTAGAATTTACAAATGAATTCCATAAAATTTTGTGGAATTCATTTATATCAAACACACCAAGTATACAAGTATTTTGAATAAATACAGAAAAAATATAAATACTTATGAAAACAACTTTTTAATTTTTCTAGAACTAAAGAAAATAAACAAAAGGATCATCTTATAAACCAAAATAAAAAAATTCTGTAATTTTTATATGAAAAAGTTTAAATCAAAATTTTCTAGAATATTTTCATGCTTTCCTATGTATTGATATATCATGTAATTTCTCCAATCATAATATATATAAATGTACGGATATATGAAAAAAATTTAAACTATTATACTATTAATTATTTTTTATAATTACAAATACATCCTTATATGTTTTTTAATAATTAAAAATACATTGATTTTTTAAAATAATTTGTAATTATCTCAACAAAAAATCTAAACTTTATATATACCGAAAAAAATCTAATGTATATTAATAAAAATTGGATAATGACATATGCTATCAATTTTGTTATCAAGTTACATTGTTTTTTTTTTATCTTGATACAAATTTCAAAAATGATATTATTCAAATACATTAACTTTTCAAAATAATCAGTAGTTATCTTAAAAAAATCTAATTGAAAGAAATAAAAAAAATTAATTAATTTCTAACTCTTTTATCACAAAAGGTTAAAACTTAATATTATTATTAGATTATCATCTTCCTCTTTATATATAACTTGAAAACCTCACACTAAAATTTAGGTATTTTTTTTTCTTTTCCTTGCTTTTATACATATTTTATTTATTAATTTTAATGTAAGGTGTTATTAAAAACACTTAGCGCTCGCAATTTAACTATTGAAAAAATTCTAATTTGACAAGATCATATTAAAAAGCTTCAAATCTAAGAAAAAGAATAATGCATGCAAGTTTTGGTTTAATGCAATTTTCAATTTATTTGTCATATACTTAAAATAATTTTTTAATATGTTATATTTCTATTTGTTTAATAAATAATAATTTAGTCATACAATTTAAACAATTTTTTTAAATATTTTTTAACGGGATGATCACCACTGAGTAATGTATCTCACACTATTCCCTTTCGATTGTGTCTCTCCATAGACAACTTACTTTAAGAATTTGTTCTTTTGATACCATTATCCAGTGATAATCAGACTACAATACCATAGACATTCAAGAGAATCACAATATCCTTTTCTCAGGCTTCCTCGGGTTTTCAGAAGATAACTAAAAATTTAAAAAGCCATTAGAGGATTTTGAACACAAGAGGCATTATCAAACTCCGTCTAAGTCTATATTGCTTATTGATAAATGAAGTCTTATATAGACTTCAAAAATTACAAAAGGACAATGAATGGTGGAGACTTTTGTCCAACCACTTTTTTAAAGTAAGTAAACTCGTGACTACTTTAATAATATCACAGACTAATGATGCTGGCCTTTAATATGTGACCGACAAACTTTAAAGAAAAAGCCAAACTAGAATATTGACATGAGACACTTGGCCTTATAATATGGCCAACAACTTTTACACCCGTGACAGACATAAAGAGATAAGATTCTCTTTTTGACACTAGACATATAATTGCAAGACGACAAATATAAAGATGACATGCATCTTTACTTTTCAGATGGTGGAGTTGGGGGTCTATCTCCAACTTGTGTCCATGTGCCACCTGTACTGTCTTGATGATGGATATCACATGCATCATTCCAGAGCCATAGGTATCATGATATTCTTCTTCTGAAATTTTAGTAAACATTAAATGTGGGCTGATATGGTGTATGGAACGAACCCACATAGATACAGGGCCCAGAAAGCACTTAAAAAGAAAATGAAATGGCGCAAAATTTTTAACAGGACAACACGATACGATCAAGCTTGAGCTGGACAGTTGAGACTGTAAAACTGAATTGCTTTAGTTTCTCAACGAACACAAACATTTAGAGGTGGATAAGATAGTAGCGCAGAGCAGTCACAGTCACAAAGCTGGTTCTTTAAAGCCATGGGATTAGCTTCAGTGATCAACAATGGCGTTCAAGTTCCTCTTCCGTTCCATGTCAAAGTGTTTTCCTCTTCTCGAGTTCTCAAATCGAGTAGGGTTCACTTCGGTCAATCTCAGCTACCATTATTAAATAACAAACGCCTTTGCTCGAGCCATCGACCTGCGTGCACCAGAGGCACTGAACACCAGGATGATTTGTCTACCTCAGGTTAATTGCCTTTAACATGTGCTTTAATTTGATTTACTTGTAAAAGTAAGTTGTGGGTTGCTGAAAGTTGTGTGATCTTTTCGGGTTTTATAGGTTAAAGCAATGATTTTTGTGAAGATTTTTAGGGGTTATTGGTTGTAATGTGTAAGTGAATATATGTGCAGAAAGTGACAGGACTATTTTTCGGGGACGTGATGATGTTGGTGCCTCTCAAGGTACTGTAAGTACGGATAAATCGGAGGAGAAAGCTACTGAGGGACATGAAAGTTATACGAATTCTATTAAGACTGTTGCTTTATGTGTGCGTATCTCCTTGGACTATTGTGATTTGTGAACTTGGATTGGTTTATATCTTCATTGTCTAGATTAAAATCAGAAGTAGGCGTTGCTTCTTGTAGGTTTTGACAGTTGTGGCTTTCGGCATTGGTTTTGGTCTTAATGATGGAGTTGGCAAGGCCTCGGAATATTTTGCCGGGTACCCTCTTTTTTTTGATAAGTTAATTTTTTTTTGAGTCAGAGTTGCCACTTCCATTACATATTCCTATAATTTTACTGGAATATTGAGGTATTTGGTCCACCCCTGCATCGCCTTTAATACCATTTTTCTTTTCTTCATTGGACAATCAATATCAATTTTCATTACAGGATTCCTAGATTTTTTTTGGTCAAACCTAGCTCCTTTTTTGTCATGATCATAACTAATTAGAGGTTCACTTATTCTTTACTTTAAAGACATTGTTTGCGCCAGTGGTTTTCTCTAACAGTTTCCTTGAATTTTCAGTATATAACTGTGTAATAAAGTTTGTTCCGAATTGCGTGGAATTAAATTTCCTTGTCCATAGTGACCAACTGCTGCGGATCACTTTCATGTATATATTGGAGCAAAGTCTATCAGTGGACAATCTATTCGTCTTTGTTCTGGTTTTCAAGTATTTTAAAGTTCCACTCATGTACCAGGTGCTCAACTTTTCTGTACAACTTTCCAGTCCTTAGGCTTTTGGATTTTGTATAATATCTGTGGATATGATTTCCAACTGTCCGTACGTTGTATGTCGGTCTTTACTTATGGAAATGTACCTTGCCAATGTAGAATCAGGTGCTTTCTTATGGGATAGCTGGTGCAATCATATTCAGGCTGTCCTTGATACTTCTGGGAACAGCTACTCTCCAGGTAAATGAAAAGAGGGATGGCAGGATGCTGCATTTCCTTATTTATCTCTGTGTTCTGTGCTTTTTTCTTACCTTCTATTGAGATGATTTTATTTACTATTGTTTTAGAGGTTCGAGGCGGTCAACCTTTTCCTGGCTGTAATACTTCTGTACTCATCTTTCAAGGTGCCTTACTGCCTTATCTTTCCTGGCTTCTCATAACAACTGATATGAGTTATATATGTCTTTTAGTATTTTACTTGACTGATTTTGAAAGAGTAATTGGTTTGATCAGGTTTATTTGGTTTCCTATTCAGACCAGGTTTAAGCATTTACTAGAGCTGAAATCCCTTTCCTTTTCCTTTCAAACTAAATCTTATTATGTAGGAAGGCAAAATTACTTTAGAGAGTTAGATGTGGCTTTTGATTTTTGTTTTTCAATTTAATCACTGATAATGTCTTATTTTTCACTCTGCATACACTTATTTGCACTATTTTTCACTTCTTAATAAAGATTATAACCTTCTTTTTCTTATTTTAGCTGTTTGCCAGTGAAGAAGATGATACTGATTTGTCAGAAAACTTCATTGTAAAGACATGCCAGAGATTCATCCCTGTGACATGTAATGTGATTTGTGTTAATATATTTCAGTTCTATTTGTTTAACCTAGTTCCGAAGTTCTGATACATATTTCTGAGCATCTTTTCTTGCACTGATTAGCCGAGGTGTCTTCGTAATTTCTGCGGTTCGTGGAAACAATATGTTCTTCCCTGGAAATGTAAGGATATCTATAGTCATGGAATGTGATCTCCTAATAATCGTGGAACAATATTTCTGGTTAACATGACTGAAAGTAACAGAGTTGACTAGATTTAGGTGTAGTTTAAATTAAACAATGCAAATGTTAAGGAAAAAGCAGCTTTCCCCTCTTCATTTTCCCCTACTTTTCTTTTCTTTTCACATCTGAATGAAGAAATGCTACTGTTCATCTTTCTTTGTCAGATTTAGAATAAGGTGGGCCTGCATTACATGCTTTGAACTGATATAAATGTCTATCTGACAAATTCTTACATATTGAATACTTCTTTTGCTTGATTCTGCAGCCTATTATGATGGGAACTGATTCTTTACAAATCAGAATGGCATATGGAAGGTATGTTATTTATGTTAGTGACAGTATCCTGCATGTTCTCTAACTATTACTTAGCATTGTGGCATCATACATAAGCACAATAGTATTACCTTTATCTTAAAATGTATTGATCAATTTCTAATAGGCATCAACCTTTGTGGGCAGGCCACACCTGTACTTCTCACTGTAGCAGTTATTGAGCTCAGCGATGTAGCATTTGCTGTAAGTCTCACTTATCTTCATCCCTTTGGTAAACAGATAAAATATATGAGTAGATACTTGGTAATTCATGTTGGTGTGCTGTTAATGGCATGTTTTTGCAATGTCATCTTCTAGGTTGACTCAATACCAGCTGTTTTTGGTGTTACACGGGATCCTTTCATAGTTTTCTCTTCTAATCTCTTTGCCATCTTAGGTAATTTCGATGCTCATTGAGATTGGTTTATGGTTTGGACGTCCTCTTTTGTCTCTCCACTTGTGTTTATGCACTGCGTAATTGAGATAACTATGTATTTATATAAGATGTGATTGAACCAGAGGCTAATTGCCCACATTTCTATTTGATGCAGGTCTAAGGTCTCTTTACACACAGGTCTAAGGTCTCTTTACACACTCATTTTTGAGGGTATGGCAGAGTTGGAGTATTTGCAGGTAAGAGATTTTTTTCCAAATATTAACTTCCTGATCCTTGTGGCACGATTTTCCTGTGTAGTCCTTTTTTTTAAGGCAATGTTCTATTTGTGTATATACTGATGCTTTAGAATCATGAATTCATCTTGAACTGCACCACTAGCTGCTTTGATCCGACTCTTTTCTTTGGCAGCCCTCCATTGCCGTTGTTCTTGGCTTCATGGGGGTTAAAATGATCGTGGACTTTTTTGGTGGGTATCTTCTATCACCTTACTACTTTTTCACATTGAAGCATTTGTTTTCATTAATAAAAGATTTGAATTATCCCAATTCTTCAAGCAGGGTTTCACGTATCAACCGAGGCATCTCTTGGCTTTGTTGCTACGAGTCTTAGTGCAGGTGTCATGCTGAGTCTATTAAAGAAGTCTGACTAAACAAGTCTGAAGAAGTGAGAAGAGCAGGCCAGAATTATGTATATTTGGGCTATTCTTTGGTACAGCACAAGCTGCAAATTTTTGAGCCTTTTCTTTTCTTTCTCGAATGTTAACTGTATCATCATCAGACATCAATTATAGTGGTTGGACCAAAATCTTACATAACTGGTCTGTTACCATGTTGGTAGGCTATGGTAGCAGCAATCGCTGAATGCTTGTTTTGTTGATAAAAATGTAAGAGTAAGATGTGGCAAGTTAAAAACTTCAAGAAACCAGATAAAATCGCGTATCAGATTGAAAGTTTGATTCAACAATGCAAATTAAATTTTTCTTGATTCTGTTGTATGTTCCTCTATTTTTCTTTTTTTGGCGAGGTTTCTGTTATATGCTTATGGAGTATATGTTGCTTTATCATATATTTTTCTTTGATGAAAATAAGATAAAAAGGCCAAAAAAAATCTACTCAACTCAGATTAAAAAGAATAAAAAAAGAAAGCTCAAGTGAAGCCTATGAAAAATAAGGTTAAAAAATAAACTCAATTAATAATATTTATTGATTACTTTTACATATATATATATATATATAAAAGGTCAATCGATTTAATTTAAGCGATTTTAATTGTATTTGTAATTGAACTATAAATACAAATTTTTTTAACCATAAATTTTCTTTATTTAGTTCAAAGCCTAAAAATAATCCAAAATGTACAGCCTACACCCCTCTCTTGCGGTCTAGCTGCAGCAACAGAGTAAGATTTTGTCTTTGCATATTCTTCTTTCTTCTCTTGTTTATTTACTGTTCTTTGCTAGTAACCATTTTTCTTTCGTTAATTCCGATTAAATTTTTCATTTTTTTGTATAGTTCTTTTTCTAGGAATGCTGAGGAGGTTCTCTCACCATCTCTGGATTCCACAGGTGATAAACCTTCTCTCTTTGACGGAAATACCAGGTTGGTCTTTTCTATAGAAACAAGAATCTATTTTGTAACTTCTCTATGAACTAAAGGGACTGAGCTTGGATAACAAGGAATTACAAGGCTTCGTTGTTTTTTTTCATAAATTTTTCCAACATATTTAGTTAGGATTTAGTGTCAGCAAGATTTGAACTTTGAACTCGAACCAACGATAGTTGATTACCCATATGTTTGGGACACAGGGAGTGCAAGACAAGATTAAATTAGTGCCAATCAGCCTTGAAAAGAAGCCACTTTGGTACAAAGATGCGAACCCTGAAGAAAAGGTGACAATCTTCAGACTATGAAACTGATGATTACTTTATTGACTGTTTGAGTAGTTACCAGTACCGATGATGATGATGATTCATATTATACAAGCCGGAATTTGTCTGCTGTAGGTGCCGGCGTTGGAACATAACAACAAGGTAATTGTGGAGTCTTTGGATATTATCAAGTATGTTGACAGCAACTTTGAAGGGCCTGCATTGTTTCCTGATGTAAGATGTAGCTTTACTGGGAGTGTTTGTCATTGACATATTGAAACTGCATTTGTGATTCTTTAAATATGTGCTAGCGTTTTTAATTTTTCATTATGCAATTTACTACTACTAGTTTGTAATCTACTACTCAATCTACCACAAATGAACACCATCATGTGCTCTTGATGGAAATTATGCATGGAAATGTTACTTTGAAATTGATGTAGGATCCAGCAAGACAGATTTTGGTGGGAGCTTCTATCGTACTCTGAAACATTCAACACTATGGTCTATAATTCCTTAAAAGGAGTCTGTTCGAGAAGCCGGTGAGATTTAAATTCAGTACTTAATTTCTCGGATGACATATGATTTGGACCGACTGCTATGTTGATAAAGTACTGCTTTAGATCCTGCATTTGATGTTCTGGAAGCTGCCCTTTTTCCTAGGCCAGTTTAGTTTAGTTTCATTAACTCCTCTAGTGACTTGTCATATATTGTTGAAAAATCAATGACTGCTAATTGAAACACGTTAATTAATTGTGCAGGCTGATATAGCTTATATTCCATTCGTAGAGCGTGCAAGTATATTTTTGTCCAAGATCTGGATATGTTACATAACAGCAGGCTGGCCTAAAGCAGCAGCATAGATTCAGGTACTGTAATAAATCCTGCTGCATCGTGGACAGGATTTTTCATAAGAATGTGAAATAATCACGAACAAATTTGCAGGAAATGAACTTGGTCGATGCTTATGAGCAAACAAAGTGCGACCCGAACAAGATTATCGATTATTACAGGAGGCGTTTCCTGGTATTTTTTTGCATCGGCACATCTTGTTTAAGCAATGCCTTCATTTCTTCTCTGTATAATTTTGATGGACAAAGTCATGTAATTTATAAATCTGATCAACATTTGTTTCTGTTTTTTCAAGTACCAGATGCAGTGAACTTATACCAGTGCAGCGTTAAAGAGATTGAGTGTTCAATTTGTCTGGGTGTTACTCATATGTAACTATCCTGCTTTATCAACTGCATAGAATAAAAGAAACAAACTTCCAGATTTGATGCTTTATTTCTATCTTAAGCAACTAATTTGTAACAAATTAACTGGATGGCAATTGATACCTTAGCTGACAGTTATTAGCTCTACTCGAATTAAGTGTATTATCTATTTTAACTGGATATAGATACAGACACAAGTATTATTCAAATTTTTCTGTACGGATAAAGTATGGATATAATATTATCCCACTCATACCCCGTATCTGCAGGCATATCCAATATAATATACGTTTCATCGCCTCTTTTTTTTTTTCTTTCAAATTTCAATTCAATTTTGTTTCTAAACCTAGGATTTGCTTTTTTATTGATTTTGTAAGTTTTTTCGCAGTGACGGTTCTAAACCTAGGTTTTGTTTTAATGGTTTTGAAGCTAACACTGAAAGTGCCGCCAAACCTGTGCGTAAGGTATTATTTCATCTGAACCTGCTTTAGTTGGTTAGTGTTGTTTTTTCGTTGTTTTCTGGTTGATTTTTTGGTGTATGGCTTTCAATTTTCCTTCTTATCTCTTTTGATGCATGTATTTATTTTCTCCATTTTCCCAAGATTCTGGTTGATTTTTTTTACTTAATTTACTGTAGTTGGTTAGTGGCTATTTTTCGGTTAATTCCTGATTATTTTCTAGTTTATTTTTTTACGTAATTTGCTTTTGTTGATTATTGGTTGTTTTTCAGTTGATTTATGGTCTATTTTTTACTTAATTTGCTTTAGTTGGTTAATGATTGTTTTACGGTTGATTTATGTTTTTTTGTTGATGTTTTGCTTAATTTGCTTTAGTTGGTTAGTAGTTATTTTCCGGTTGATTTCTAGTTATTTTGTGGTTGAATTTTTGCTTAATTTGCTTTAGTTGGTTTTCAGTTGATTTTTATCTTAATTTGTTTTCGTTGGTTAGTGGTTATTTTTCAGTTAAAATCTAGTTAATTTTTTTTGCTTAATTTGCTTTTGTTGGTTTGTGGTTGTTTTTCGGTTGATTTTTATTTTTTAGTTGATTTTTACTTAATTTGCTTTAGTTGGTTAATGATTGTTTTTCGGTTGATTTATGGTTGTTTTTTTTTTATTTGCTTAATTTCCTTTAGTTGTTTATTGGTTATTTTTTATTGTTTTTAGTTAATTTTTTGCTTGATTTGCTATATTTTCTATAATCTCCCTTGTTTTTTCAAGTCTTATATATATGTTAGTTTGTAAAAAAGTTTTTTATATCACTTTCTCATGAAACTATATTGCTACTTGATTATTTTTCTTAAGTTCAATAAATATCTTTTCTACAATATATTTTTTAAGTTTATTTTAGTTTGAATATGGGTTTATTTTAATTTTTTTTACGTATTATATATATTTATAGTTTGTAAAAAGTTACAAAAAGATACATTGGTGAATGTTTTCTTGAGCTATATAAAGATACATTGGGGAATTATTTTTGAGGAAATAAATAGATTTTTCATATATATACATGTATTGTTAGTTTGTAAAAAGTTTTTTATATCACGTTCTCATTAAACTATATTGCCACTTGATTATTTTTATTAAGTTCATAAATATCTTTTCTACCATATATTTTTTTAAGTTTATTTCAGTTTGAGTATGGTTTTTTTTTTTTAAATTTACATATTATATATATTTATAGTTTGTAAAAAGTTACAAAAAGTTACATTGGTGAATATTTTCTTGAGTTACATAATGTAATATCTCGTACTTTCCAATTATGATCCCTATAGTTTTCGAATATGATATGGAGGACTTTTGGAAATACCAATGGATGGTGAATGATGTAATCATGTTAGGTTGGATGTTATTAAGTGTTAGAAATGATCCA